>LTAE01001347.1:0-47657 GCA_001647135.1 Pontederia paniculata | reverse complement strand
TATATATATATACACAAATATAAAGATACACACACACACACACACATGATGATAATTAGTTATGATTTATGAATGCTAGTAGTGAGCTTACCAAAGATTTCTAGGTTTTAGATATTTGATGCTTAAATTGATGTACTATATTAACAGAAATAATAAAATCAGATTTTGTTAATAATTAAATAGTTATAGTGGTGAGTTAGTAATGATGTGATAGGATTGTTAATCTAATTATTGGATAATCATATATATATATATATAGCTCTAGCTATTTAGATGATCAATTACAAATGTTTTATTTTTTTATTTATTTCAATCTTAAATATTTAATAAATAAATTAGTAATTTATACACTTATGAAACTATAATGATTAGAAAGTGTAGCTAGCGTACTTCTAACTTAGTTATATTCTAAATAAAAAAAAAGATGCAAACTCTTATTATATGACTCATGATAAGTAATAACAAGCACTAAGAAAACTTGATTGTATTATTTATTAGATTATTCGTTTGTTGATTTCTTCATATGAGGGCGACCCGACGAGGTCAAGCGTAATCGAGGTGAGTGAATTTCGCAAATTTACATATCCACAACATATGTGGACCAAATATTTCATTCCTTAGCTCATAGGATTAATTTGTAAATTAACGATGTGATTGTCTTTGAGCTAATGTGATGATGTGTAGGATTTGATTTTATGATATTTTATACATTTATATTATGATTTCATCAATTATGAATAATATAATATCTTGTTGGTATTACGACATCATCATGCATTTGCACTTAGAGCATTCATGGTGGCACGCACTAGAGCGAGGAGATGACTTGTACTGGACAAGGTGATGTACTTACATTGGATTACAGTAACGAATGCGGACACGAGCGATGACTGTGTGGGTTGTTAGACCTCTCGTGGAGGATGATATGATGTATTTATGTTGGATTATGGCGATGAAAGAGTCATTTGCGGGTACGAGCATCGGTTGTGTGGGTGGTTGGACCTCTCGTGGAGGATGAGTTGGGGCCATTGTGAGCGCGAGTGGTGTGGGCTATTGGACCCACTCATCGAGGCTATGTTGATTACTCATAGTAGGCGAGAGGTATCATGACACTTAGATATTAGATCATGCATAGTATGTTTTCATTTGCATATGGGTTGCAAATACTTTGATGTGACACATCAAGTGCATGATATTTGGCCTTTATAGTTGTAATTAACCTCCTTTTCGCGCCTTCTCTTGAACCCAAGTCTCTGCCTTAAGCCCATTTCTCTCTTTTTAATAATCACGCCATCGTCATATTCAAATTTCATCAATTTGTGTATTTAGAACCAATTGATGTTGCTTTGTGCTATTATTTCATGTCATTTGAAGAGAAAGAAGTCTTCACACCCTCACTCAAATAGGCGTCATAACCCAGCATATCAAACCGCCATATGAGAAAACTACTAAAAAGGCAAAGAATCAGGACAATTCATAATTGGTTAGAGCAAATGAGAAAGAATAATTTTGGGTTGGACAAAAGGGGACACGTGTCGACATGAGGCAGAGAGGATAAAAAAACCAAAGAAAGAAAGTAGCGAGCATCTTCTGATCATTCGATTCCATCCTCTTCGTTCACACAAGTAGAGGAGAACCATCACAAGGGGAGAAGACGATTGCAAAGTAGAACTTATGATCATTTCTTAACATTATCTTGATATTTTGATGATGATGTGTAACTAATAAGATGATTCTACAGTAATTATTAGAGGATGATGAATGGGATCATGTTTTTGTTTGAACTTGTTGAACTATTTCGGATTTGATTTATGAACTGGCTATTCTCATTTTATGAACTCGTTTAATCAGTGAAGAGTTTCTAGTTTAATTTTAATCAGATTTGATCTAAGCAGTTTACTTTTGGCTTTGAACTAAGAGTTTCTAGTTTACTTTTGGCTATATTTCTTGTTTTTGTTTGATTTCATTGGTTGATACACCTTGATCGAGGGGCATTCATGGATTCAAGTGTTCATGGTTCTATGATTTCATTGGTTAGTTTCTGAGTTTTTATTTTCCATTAGACGCTCTCACCTTCTTGCAACCCTGAAAAACTTATATATTCTCTTAAGGCTTAGGATAACTTGTGGATGACCCATCCCCTCTTATTCATATATGGTTTAGTAACAAACTTTATCACTGGTTCTGTAGACCTATGATGCATGGGTCGTATATCGAGAGACCCTTGACCTAGAGTAGTTATTAGATCCTCCTTAGGTAGGTTTCGGGACTCCTTCTCACTCTTTGATGTTGATTAGTTACGAGATAGTGATCAATGTCTCTAAAAAAGAAAAATGTGATTCCTCTCTTCACCAAGATCCAATACAGTATATATACCATGCATGATAATGAGTGATTCAATCTAACATCCCCGAAGCATATTAACTCCAGGGTTTCTCGTATCACTGCATTCGTAAATCTTGTTACATGCCATTGCTTTCTGTTTTATCTCTAAAAAACTCTAAGAAACATAAACATTGATTAATTGATACTTTCCCTTTATAATTCACTTTTATCATTTCTCTAGAATTAACTTCTTTGATCACATTAGAGTGGTAAATCTCTATAATTGCTTTAGCTTCTCTATGGATTTGATACCTGAAGTACTACAATTGATCATTGTGCATTTGTAGCATCATTTTATTGTCTTAGGTTTAAAACTAATAGTTTGTTGTCTATCACTACTTTACATATACACCGTCACAGTCCTACTTGCATATCTCTTATTTTATTGAACACTAGACACCGCACATCATACTTTCATATAAAATAAACTATGTATGATATTATTATATGTTTGAAACTAAAGGTTAACTTCGTGATTGGATTTTCATTTGGATTTGTTTTTTTATTTTTCATATTTTGTGAAATCTTTATCTTCACTGAGCTCTTCATGTCCAACCCTCTATTTTGTTGATTATATGCTTTGTAGGTGAAGAGGAGGTGTTGCTCTTAGAGGAGTGATGATTGCATGCTCATGGGCGTTCAAAAGGGAAAATAATCAATATTTGTCTGTGCGAAAGCGGAGTGGATGAGTCATGTTCTTCCTTTTCTTGTCACTACCAGCCAAATTTTTTATGAATCCTATGTGCCTATTTTTTTATCAGTATTATGTTGGAGTCTCGTGAACTTTGACTTAGGAATTTGGCCCATTTACATTTGATATATTTTATTTAGATGATGGTATATGATTCAGGTTTGACTCTATTTCTTATATGTATTTGACACATGGATAGAATTTTAGCAAAGGCCATAAGAATATTTTTACAAAGTTAAGAGTTAGTTTTATTGAACCGTTGAAAGTAGAGTTTGAATTTTAAATTAGTGATATATCGGCAACACCCCTTTTCAACGGTGAGGCAGATGCATTACAAGTTGTGGTGTTACAGCTCAGACTTTAGGTCCAAGATAAGGATGTGGGTAAAAATTTGAGTAAAATTTGGAAGATGATATATGCTTGCTTGATTTATGCTTGTATACACACATACATATATATATATATATATATATATTAGAGGCAAACATGTGTATGTTCTAAACAAACTCACGACTATGAACTTCACGGGCCGTAATGTTCAATATGGGCGTGAAATATGCAGGTCGCGACTACATGCTCTGATGCATGCTAAATTAGTCATATTTCCATAGCATATTTAGTCTGATTTTCATCATTGTCATAGTCACATGCATCATTTTGTCTATCATTTACTTCATTTTAGTTTTCAGAGTTAGAGTTTGCATAATGTCATGTATTTTGATGAGCAAGGATTTGGTAGTGCGACGGAGGAACGCCACAACAATTTGTTGTGAAATTAGAGGCAAAATAAAATAAAAAATTTAGAAAATTATGGTCCTGATAGGATGATCACGCTCGTGACCGCAAGAAGTGCAACTTCAATATTTTTCACAGGATGCACTCGTGACTCGTATTCATCACGCTAGTGCGGAGCAATTTCACGAGCCATGAACTTGTTTCACAGTCATGAGCACGTCTGAATCAAAGAATAACAATATTTGTCATGGGTCGTGAATGCATGATCACGATCGTGAGCAAAATGGCCGATGAAGACGTATCAGTCATGGTCGTGACATCTGATTCATGGACCATGAAGATAAGGAAGACATAAGACAACTTTAAGGTCATGACCATAAAAATCAATTTCACGGGTCGTGATGATGAGCTGATGCCGAAGAATCGATATAGTCATGATCGTGACAATTCTGCTACATGCTGTGACACTTTTCAGGATGGAATTGATTTTTCATTTTTGAAGTCGTTCAACATTATCTTTTGAAGAATTTGATCCGAGATTGAGCCATATCTTTTGGAAATATAGTTTTACAAGTTATGACTCTTCATATCTAATTGATTCTATTGAAAACATATAAATAAACCTTCAAGACCTCATTTTTGGGATATGCAACATGCTTGATGCAACACACCTTATGCATTAAGCATGGAACTTCAAGCTTCATGCCTGAAGAGAGCCTAACATCACAAAGAAGAAGAGATTATTTATGCACATATTTTAAAGAAGACAGTTGCTAGAGGTGTATTGTTCTTAATTATCATTCTTTGTAATTTTCTTTCTCTACTTTTGAAGGGTGAACTCCACTAATATTTTGTGATTTATTTTTTTGGAGTGAATTGTACTGTAAGAGAAACACATTAACTCTTGATTTAATTAAAGTTAGTTCTTCAATTCTCCTATTTACATTGATGTTGTGTTTAATGTTCTTTTATGATTTCTCTGGGATTTTGAATCTTTGCTAGCATCCTGGAGAGGAATAGTGAGCTCATAGTTCTCTTTGAAACTTTAAAATTGATCTTTGAAATTGGATTTCGAAGTATTGCATGTCACATCTGAGTAGCATCCTGGAGAGGAATATTTAGGTGTGTGCTATGTGAGATTCACATCTTAGAGAGGGATGATCCATAGCCTAAGAGATAAATATTAAAGTGTCTTAATTTCTAAAGATAAGATTGGCATCCTCGAGAGAAATGGTAGTGTCTTTTAGAAAGATAGTTCATGCATCTTGAAGAGGATGTAATATTTTAAGTAGATCCTAATCTACTTAGGAATTGGATCAGAACTAAACTTTAATTAATGGGTAAAATTTAATTTTTCATACTTTTATCTTATCTCATCCTCATCCGGAGGTTGTTGTCATAAAAAATTATCCTTTTATTTCTCTTGTTAATTTTCTTTTCCTCAAACCCATGTCTCCTATTAGTTACTGGCATTAGATAGATAGTTAACATTCAATCTTCGTGGGAATGATACTCAACTCACCTCAACTATTACTTGATGTGACTACTTGCTAGCAATTTTATATGTTATATTAGCATGTATCACGCTCCGTTGTCAATTTCATGATTGTGAAAATAGCTTCACGAGCTGTGAAACCATCAATATATGTAGTACGCGCTTATGGGAGTGAAGTTTTCATCACGACTGTGAAAATTATTTTTTCTATTATTTGACTCAAAATTCACTTCAATTTATTGTGATCTTCCTCTATCGGTTGCCAAATGTCCTAGACATAAAAAATACACAACATTATGTAGAATCTGACTTTGAAAATTAAAATAAAGTGAAACTTCAAGACATCCTCTCCAATTAGACTTCGCACGAATAGTGGGAGTGCTAGCACAGTGACCTCGACGGTCAAGTGAGAGATTGTTGTTATGACCGACAAGGTCATCTCCGCATCAGTGTTCCAATTCAACGACGTGCGCATGCACAATGTCACCGTTGATCATGCACTCGGCTAGATGGAAGCGTCAGCAGTGCTAGGTTGTCGACGATCATTGGAGTCATGTGCAAAACATGACGAGAACGAAAATGGAAAGAGGCATCATCTAGTAGAGCAATCGATGTGAAAATGCATCATAGACAAGCGGAAATGATAAAGTAAATGATAGCGTGTATATGGCTATAAAAATAGGATAGGCACCATCCAGGAGCGCCATATGATTGTTCATAACCTCTCTCTCTCTCTCTCTCTCTCTCTCTCCTCTTTTTAGTTACTTTCTATGATCAAATTTAACTTCATCTAAGTTGAAGTTGGACATTGATTCTTGGATCACAAGATAATGATCTAAGAATGGACCAAGGACCTTTTCTCATTCGATGAAAAAGTCCAGGTCTTCATCCTCTCTTAGGGCCACATCATGGTAGCTTGATGATGCGTGCTAATTATGCAGACAATAGCGCTAGCAAGTGCACTAGTCGTATCAAGTAATAGTTCAACAGGTGAGTTGAGTATCGATCCCACAAGGACTAATATTAACTCTATCTATCTAATCTCGACAACTAATAAGAGAAAACAAGTTTGTGATAAAGATGAATTTTTAACAGAAAATGAATAAAAGAAAAGAGTTTGATAATAAAAGCCTTCTGGATTAGGATGATGTAACATGAATAGGGACAAAATTAGTTTCTCTCCAATTAATGTTTAGTTTAACTCAAATTCTTATGAGGATTAGGATCTACCTAAAGTATGTTTTCCTCTCCATAATGCATCAACTATCTCAAATCTAAGAGACTCGAATGTCCCTCTCCAGGATGCTAATCTAATCAACTAGGGTTTGAGATGCATTAAGATGTGTTTCCTAAACTATGGATCATCCCTCTCCAGGATGTAAATCTCACAGTCCTCACACCTAAATATCCCTCTCCAGAATGCTACCTAGATGTGTTATGCAATGTCTTGACTAATAATTCAAAGTTCACTTTAATTTATCAAAGAGAAATGAGGGTTCGCTATTCTTCTCCAAGATGCTAGCAAAGATTCAAACTCTCAAAGATTTATAAAAGAGCATTAAAATCTACATGCATACGCATAAGAAATTCAAGACTAAAAATAATTCCCAAAGGATTCATAGGTTTATCCCTTACAATATAAATTCTCCAAAAAATAGTCTAAACGGATTACAATGGAGTTCACTCAAAAAGTTGAGAAGAAGATCTTACAAACTATAAATCAAACCACTGATATGACGACCGTCTTCCTTAACGAATCTGCAAAAAATCTTCTTCTTCTTCTTCTCTCTTGGCGTTAGGCTTGGCTCCAGGCTTTTGATCTCACAAATTTCTCTTCATAATATTTCTCCAAATCTCTGGTTGGCTAAAAGCTTTCTAGATTGATGATATTTATAGATATGGAGAGTCTTGAAATAACAAACTTTGTAGCATATTAGGCAAAATTTGGGCTAAAAATGGCATTAAAATAAATTAATTTATTTTGCCTCATAATTTGTCACGGCTCGTGACAAGATTCTCACGGTCGTGTCTGAACATTGTTGACATGTCACGGTCCATGATCAAAGGATCAATATCGTGATCGAATGTCAATTTCGCACGTCATCTTGTCACGGCCCATGATCTGAAAATCACGACTGTGACCGAAGAGGTATAAATGATAATAAATTGTCACCGCTCGTGATCTGAAAATCACAGCCATGACCTTTCAACGTGTGTCTTTCCCCGTCATTCACAGTCGTGAAATGGATTTCATGGTCGTGCTTGTGCAGTCACGCCTAGTCTTCACGGCTCTGAGTTGACCATCACAACCCGTGATTTCATAAATTCTTTTTAATTCTCGCTAGTTGAATTTGGATTTCTTTATAAAAAATTGGGGTCTTCATCCATGTTGTAATTTGATAGACTTTGTCTATAAGTTGTGATAGAATTGTTTAAATTATTTATGGTTCAGAAACTCTTTGAAGCAGGGAGATGGATGAAAATGCATTACTAGTGAGGAGCATAAGAGAGATGGCGTAAGAGTATTGGTCTGCTAGAAATATGTTATGATGGAAGAGTCTTGAGCATTGCTCTGAAATTTTGATTGATGACAAGCAAGATTTTAAGCTTGGAGGAATTTGATGGGTGCTAAATTAGTCATATTTTTCATAATATTTTTAGTATCATTTTCATGCATTTCGTTATCATATACATTATTTTATCACTCATTTCACTTTATTTAATTTTTAGAGTAATTATCTACATAATTGTGAAATTTTGTATATCCAGGGCATTTGGTGGTGTGATTGAAAGCAAAAGTATCAATTAAGCTTATACTTTTAAATAATAAGGATGAATATAATTTTCATTTTTATGAGTTCTAACTTTCAATCAGGGTTGCATAAGGAAATCCATGTAACAGACTTTCAACCGATGGATTCCAGAGCATATGGCCTTATCCAAGATTTAAGAGTCCCTTACAGGTGTACTTGCCTGAATATTCCCAGGTTTTGAATGAAAAGGTTGAAGTAGGCAATTGAATTAGCACTTAGGTGCTTTTCCAATTTGCATAAGATGGTCCATGTAGCGAGCTTTCAACTGATTATCCCAGACTAAATGGCCTTAGGGCAACAAGTGCTAAGGCGCCCATCGAGCTTACTTGCTCGGACTCACCCAGTTCTGGATAATACTTGGGTACTACTTCAACCCCTTTTTCACACTTATATTTTTCTCAAATTCAAAATCTTCAAATATATTTTTTTTCAACAAATAATTTTCACTTTTTACGTTTTTCACAATTTTTTTATAAGCTCAAATGATACTTAAACATTCAATAAAAAGATAGTAATAGTCTAGGCTCAAGTATAATAAAGCTGAAAAAGAATTATAGTCTAAAGAATCAAAGCCCTTATCGCAAAATTTAAGAATTCAATACATGCTTGTGATTTGCAATTGAAAGAATGACACTCAAATTTCATAGATCTTGCTAGATAGATCTAGAATATATGCTTAAGTAAAATTAGTGATAGCAATTCTGCAAGTGTACAAAATCCTATGTAGTAATAAAAAGATATCGAACTCACAAGGAGAGGTTTCAAATATTAAATTTGTAATGTTTTTGTTATTATCTAAACTAGATTATCGGTAAAGGAAAAATTAATCTTGCAACAAAGAAAATGTTATATGCTATAATGACTAAATAGACACTAACTTGACAAGAGTTTCTCAGGAAGAATAGAATTTTCCAAGGTTGAATCAAATTGGGGGCTTTCACGTGATTTCTAAAACATTATGGTATAGGTGATTTGATGTCGTTAATAAACTTTTCATGTATCACTCAAGATCATACAATATTAGCAAATTTCATATGCAAACACTTCCACATTTCACACAAGAAAATTACCTTCATATAAAACCTACGACAATGAATTTCTATAAAGAAAACGGTAGATTTATAGATCATCAAGCAAGTCTACAAGTCAATCAGAAGATTTTCATCACTAATCGACCTAGACTAACCTAAATGGATAGCAAATCACATTTAGATTTGCAAATAAAGATTGCTAGATGAATTTCATACATCACAAATGATTATCAAACGAAAACGCACAAAACCCCAATTATCATCAAACCCTAGAACATAAGGGATTTTACCACGCATCCCAAGAGATAAGAACATAAATTCCATTGTGAAAAACATGTTCATCAGATCCGAAACGTGAAAACGCATATAAGTTCAGAAATTACACAAAAGGATGTTCTGGAGTTTTGCAAAACCTAGATCTATCCCTTGTCCAATGTTCGTCCTCCTCCCGTTGTGCCCTTGACTGTCCTAATTTCTCTCCTTTTATGCTCTCCAAGTCCCAAGCATTCATCCGTTACAAATACCAAATTACCCATAAAAAATATTCAAAAATGGCATCCAGAGTTCTCAATACGGGTGGACCGAGCTGTAACGAAATCACAGAGACTCCAGACTTCGGCTCCGATACGGCCGTAAAAATTGTACGGTCGGATCGAAATGTCTTCGGCATGGGCGATACGACTGTATTCTTCTGTGCGGTCGGACCGTATTCTTTCGCCAGTTAATTGCTTTCTTCTTTAAGTTTGTACGGTCATATTCTTCACGCCGGGACGACCGTATTCTCTCAAGCAACTTGATTTTCCACCGATTCCATGTGCTTATCATCTCCTATCAAAACCAATACAACTTTGTGTAGATCTCTGAAGAATAACCATAATTAACATCTAAAATAGCATGACTTGAGTACCAATCAAAGTTTATTTGTGTTGATTTCATTCACTTATCAGTTAAAAGTTAAACAAGGGTTAGTATATGGAGCTAACATATTGTTTTTTTCTTTTTGACACAATTTTTTAGAGTTTCAAAAATTTTCTCAACACTAAGCATGGATGCATACATACTTCTGACAGAATGGACTGACAAATGCATAAATAGATGATAAAATGAACTAAAACATGGAACTACAACATACTAATCAAAAGATGCATGAAATGCAAACTCCCCCAAGCATGGACTAGATATTGTCCTCAGTGTTTAAGCATTGGCTGAGGGAGATGATACAACGATGCACAAAACACATAAGAGACAGAATGTAACTACAAGAAAAGAGAAAATATGACCAAACTAGTCCAGAGGTTGTGGCGGTGATGGAGGCGGAGTCGGAGAGAAGAATCCTCCAAACGCGCTTTGGCTGGTGCGATAGTCATGCAACTGCCAAATGCTATCCTCCATGGTGTCCTAGTGAGCTCGCATCTCCATCATCATCTGAGCCTGGCTATGAAATATGGTTGTAAACTCCATCCTTATGTCTGTGATCTTCGTCGCCCGGCGTTGCTGCTCCGACGACTGGCGTAACTGCTCTGATCACTCTAGTGTAGCCTGCATACCTAAAAAATCATACTCCGGACAGTAGGCTTGAAAGTCAATAGGAATATCATCGGGCAACTCAACAGAATGTCCCACATCTAAAACTCTAGCTTGTCGATCCGGTGTGGGCTATGGAGGTGGTTCAATTGGCTGCTCAAGATGCCCATAGAGTGGCGGGAAAAGAAGTCAGTTGGCCCTGTCGAAAACTGTGATCCTCTTGTATCGTCACATGGTATCCTCTCCAGCCTGCTTTTGAATATGAACATGGGAACTCCGTCCTCAGCGCAGGCGAGCTTCATGTTCAGCATTGTGCTCCTGCCCAGGTGGATACTGCCCTTCACCAGCTTGGAGTCTGCCAATTGTAACTTGCAGATCTGCAATAGGCGTAATGAGGCCCCCGATGGTGATCTTGCCCGTCGTCTTCTTAGAGTGCCTCTCAAAATTTCTGGCAACGAAGGCTCCGATGTTAACCTCAACCCCCTCGACCATCACATACAACAAATAGAGCTCAGTCATATTAGGGGACCCATCATAGTCACCTCACCCACGTATGGTGTTTGAGAGAATGCGATGGGCAAAGCGCAACACTAGGTTATGGATCATACAACTCTTGTCAAACTTGTAGTTGAGGACGACCTCCCCTGTGATGTCTCTCCAAAATCCTTCTGCGTCACAATCTCGAGGTACGCATTGCTCGCCGCCATGTGGAAACTAGTATAGAGCATTGAAATCATTTAAGGATATAGAGAACCTCATGTCGTACATTTGGAAGTCGATCTTGGTCGCCTTATGTTCATTGTCGTCCAAATTGATCATCTTGAAAGTGCTGAGGAACTCTCGCGTCAACTCCTCATATATGCCCCAGGCTTTTTCAAGAAAGTGTGCAATGTCAATCCTCTCGAAGAGCTGATGAATATCATTCCAAAGCCCATATATCTCCAGAGTAGGCTGATCTCCATACAAGTATAGTCGAAGTACCGTTGTGGTGCTCATTGCTAGGGAATGCAATAGCTAGGGGCCACCTGATGAGCTCCTGATTTGCTGCCACAGTAACCTCTATAGGGCAGATGTTTAGGGGACGTTGCCTCTTGCGCTAGTCCATGAAGAAGATGGGGAAGAGTTGCGTCATGGTAGTGTTGAATGAGGAAGAGTTGTGTCACGATAGTCTGGAATACTTCTTAGGGTCGTGACTGGGAATGCATGGACGTGACACTTGGTATATTACCCGCTGAGAGATTACAGCCCGTGTAGAGGAGGAACTCACGACCGTGATGGGCAAAATGACTAGTGAAACTCGAATCACGATCGTGCAAGTAGTCGCCTTCTTTAGTATGTATCACGATCGTGCGTCACCCATGAAATCATTCAATTCACGACCCGTGATCAAGGAATCACGGGCGTGAATCTCCTATCAGCAAGGACCTCACGGACGTGATCTCTGAATTGCGATCGTGAAGTCGACATTGCGAGTCTTCTTTCCAATTTTTCACGGTCTGTGATTAGTGAATCATAGCCTTGAGAATGTCAATGTACACCCATCTTCAACCCAGGTTACAACCGGTGATTGAGCTGTCATGATCGTGAGGTCTTCGTCTTCCTTTTTCACAATCAGATCACGACCATGACTTGCTTGTCATGAACGAGATAGATTTGCAGAAATCGTCGTCAGAGAAGATGATGAGTGCACCTTGTGATTTCGCTGGGCAACTGTATTAGGGTGTTGGCTACGACCGAATACTTGGTGTGACTCCTCCAGGCTTCATATTCGTCGATGGCGTCTTGGCGAGTAGTGGAGCTGACGACCGCCGAGAGGGGAAAACGATGGCCGGTAGAAAAGGATCAAAGGCAGTGGCTGGTGAAGAGGTTGTTCGACGGTCTTGATAGCCTGTCTACGATAGTGAAAGAAGATGTGATGATGGAACGACCGTGCATGAGGAAGAAGAATTTGAAGGAGTAGATGGGTCATGGCTGGTTAAATAAACATCACGGACGTGAAGTTTCACTAATGTATAAATATGATTTAATGCAGGTTGTTGGTGAGCAGTAGTTGGGAGATGAATGGTTGGATTGAAATTACCGCGGTTAATGTCACGGTCGTGATAACTAAGAAATTAATGAAATGGGGAATGAATCACGGTCTGTGACAAAGAAATCACAACCGTGTGCCAGGTGTGTGGAAGTCGCTTCACGGGAAGTAGTCACGGTCTGGGCTTTCGGAGTTACGATTGTAATTGAATAAGGGAAGTGCATCATGGCTCGTGATAAACAATTCACGGTCGTGATGTTTGGTACACAAGTAGTAGTAGTTCATGGTCGATCTCACAGTCACAATAGTGGTTTCACAGCTCGGAGCACCTTTTTTTTTAAGAATGGCCCCACTAAAATAACCCTAAAATTCAAAGTGATCCTACACTAAACAACCCTAAAACTTAACTCAAAGTTAGTAGGTTAGTGACCCAAATAAAATAATATCCAAACCCAAAGATGAATTATGATTAAAGAACAATTTCACTGAGAAAAATAGATGTGATCATGGATGCGCCATCTTGGTGAGTCTCAATAATTGTGCAAAAATATGCACCCTTCTATCTCCCATCTTTCGCCATCAATAATTCTGATTAGTTCAACTAGTCTTTCTTCAATTATACTCTCACATCGTAGGTCCATAAATTTGATGTTCTGGCTTTGTGGGCTCAAATACTGTTGGTATTCTTTGATGGTAGGTGGACTTTTTCGGCGTTACTGCTTTAAAATTGTTGGCGCTTTCCTCTCTTTGGAGGTCAGTCACTCAATAGACCTTGCTATTGTACCGATAGGGACATGAGAGAGTGAGCTCCTTCTTCTGACTCATCCATCTTCAATGATGTACTCACGTGTCTCCTTGATCCGCTAGTGCAATGTCCATTTCTTTTGATTTTCTCTTTGTGGTCTCCTTCTTTTTTTTTTGAAAAGAGTGTTGTTTGTGGCAGGGACACACGAGAATTGTTGGGTGCTCCTCATGGTTGCCATTGTGATGTCTAACATTTTGAGAAGTGAATTGCGCAACTTACTTCTCTAATGCTTGGAGCTTGGTTTCCATGGCCACAAATTTGTTTTGCACCTCAGGTGGTTGTGGCAAAGGAGATGGTACTTCTTCAGCTTTGGGTTGATTTCTCAGCTGAGTCAATTGTGCCTCTAAATTGGTGATAATATTTTCCTGCATGAGGAGTCTCTTTTCAATTATTGTGGTCTTCTCAAGATTAACTTTTGATTCAATTAATGTAGCAGTGACGTGATAACACTGTCTGTATCATTGCTGCTCTCCATTAGCTCAGAAATCTACTTCTCCAGATTGAATATGATTCTCTTGCTTAGAAAGTTTTGCCAACAATCCACTCATCATCTGTGTGAGTATGGCTATTGAGTCCATTGAGGGATCTTAGTGTTGAGCTTGTTGAGGCATTTTTTATGATATTTTGACTCGGTGTTGCCTCCTAGTACCTAAGAACTTTTCCTTTATCTTCTATTTCTGGCAATGACTATTGAGTAGACTTTTGTTGCTTCTTTGTCATTGAAGATAGGTTGTTGTATGCATTACGGAACATGTGATGTGTAGAAGATGTATTCTGAAAAACTCACCACAGTAGAAGAAACGTGAAAGTAACCACAAAAAGAATCTCAAAGTAGCTAATGAAACTAGAATAGAAAGTTAATTAATTAGTACTCGGCAACGGCGTAAAAAAGTTGATGCATGCTAATTATGCAGAAAATATCGCAAGCAAGTGCACTAGTCGCATCAAGTAATAGTTCAATGATGAGTTGAGTATCGATCCCGCGAGGACTAATATTAACTCTATCTATATAATCTCAACAACAAATAAGAAGAAAATATGTTTCTGATAAAGATGAATTTTTAACAGAAAATAAAAAAATGAAAGAAAAGAGTTTGATAACAAAAGCCTTCTGGATTAGGATTATGTAAGATGAATAGGAACATAATCAGTTTCACACAAGTTCAATTAATGTTTAGTTTAACTCAAATTCTTATGAGGATTAGAATCTAGTTAAAGTATGATGTCTTCTCCATAATACATCAACTATCTCAAATATATGAGACTCGATTATTCCTCAAGATGCTAATCTAATAACCTAGGGTTTGGGATGTGTTAAGATGTATTTCCTAAACTCACAGACCTCACACCTAATATATGAGGATTAGAATCTAGTTAAAGTATGATGTCTTCTCCATAATACATCAACTATCTCAAATATATGAGACTCGATTATTCCTCAAGATGCTAATCTAATAACCTAGGGTTTGGGATGTGTTAAGATGTATTTCCTAAACTCACAGACCTCACACCTAATATCCCTCTTCTAGATGCTACCGAGATGTGTTATGCAATGCCTTGACTAATAATTCAAAGTTCACTTTTATTTATCAAAGAGAAATAAGAGTTTGCTATTCTTCTCCAAGATGCTAGCAAAGATTCAAACTCTCAAAGATTCATAAAAGAGCATTAAAATCCACATGCATATGCATAAGAAATTTAGGACTAAAATTAATTTTAAGGGTTCATAGGTTTATCCCTTATAATATAAATTCTCTAGAAAAATAGTCTAAACGAATTACAATGGACTTCACCCAAAAAGTCGAGAAGAAGATATTATAAACTATAAATCAAACCACTGATATGACGATCGTTTTTCTTCACTACTGCAGAAATTCTTCTTCTCTTGGCGTTAGGCTTAGCTCCAGGCTTTTGGTCTCACAAATTTCTTTTCAATTTTTTTCTCCAAATTTCTGATTGGCTAAAAGCTTTCTAGATTGATCATATTTATAGGTATGTAGAGTCCTAGAATAACAAACTTTGTTACATAGCAGATTAGGCAGAATTTGGGCTAAAACGACATTAAAATAAATTTATTTATTTTGCATCGTAATTTGTCACAGGATTATCACGACCGTGATCGAACATTGTTGACATGTCACGTTCATGATTAAAGGATCACGATTGTGAACGAATGTCAATTTTGCACGTCGTCTTGTTACGACTCGTTATCTGAGAATCATGGTCGTGACCGAAGAGGTATATTTGATAAAAAATTGTCACGGCCTGTAATCTGAAAATTACGGCCATGACCTTTCAACGTGTGCCTTTCCCCATCGTTCACGACCGTGAAATGAATTTCACGATCATGCTTGTGCGCTCACGCCTAGTCTTCACGACCGTGAGTTGACCATCATGACCCGTGATTTCATAAATTCTTTTTAATTCTCGTTAGTTGAATTTGGATTTCTTTATAGAAAATTGGGTTCTTCTTTCATCACACCACCAAATGCCCTTGATATAGAAAAATTCACAATTATGTAGATTTTGACTCTAAAAATTAAAATAAAGTGAAATGAGTAATAAAATAATGTATATAATAACTAAATGCATGAAAATAATACTAAAAATATTATGAAAAATATGACTTAGCACTCATCAATTGACATGATAGGAGCTGGCTTTTTCTCAACATATTTTGAGATCCTTTGAAGATTGTTTGGTTTGAGAATAAAAAAAGGAATACCGAGTTATTTCTATAATTTTATCAAACATCTCTTCGAATAGGATTAACTTAATCAATATCACAATTTTTTAAAATTACCGCAAAATCCATGGACTACTATATATATTTTAAAATATTAAATTAAGTCTATTTCTAAGGAATCCTAAAATATATTATGATTAAAATATGTTCACTCATAATTTAAGGAGTGTTATAAATTAGCATATTTGAAATCTATTTTTTTAAGTTTTATTCCAAATGCAAACAGTGCCTTTCAAGTTGGGACATTTTATTCCTGGATGGGACACTTTGTTTTTTTTTAACGACAAAAAGGATCACATTCCTTGCTAGATAGTTTAATGCATTTATTTGTTTTCTTTTATATATTATATATTATTTATTTATTTATTTATTTTACGTGTTGAAATGGATCCTTATAAATCGCCCTCCTTTTCTCCCAAACTCCTCTAAACCCCCTCTTTCAACTTTGCCTTGCCTTTCTTACGCTTACGATTGGCAGAGCCATGAGATGCGACCTCTTCTCCTCCCTCACCTCTCCTCTTCCCTCCGCTCCCTTCTCCACCACCCGCCATCACAGGATCCCTACGACTACAACAAGAGCAGGACGCCGCCCGTCGCGCGTCCACGTCTCCGCCTCCGGCGACCGGAAGACTCCTGCCGAGCGCAGCGATATTGGAAACCCTAAACCGCCATGGCTTGTCTGCCCTCCAGTTGCACCCGAGCACCCCTACACCGACGACCTCCCGCCGTCGCTGGACGTCCGGCCAATCCGCTCCGGCGTCGGGGTGCCCTTCTCCATCCGCCTCCTCCTGCCTCCTCCAGCTGCGGAAGAAGCGGCGGCTCATCTCCTCCCGCACCCCTCCTTCCGCCGACCTCGGATGCGTCGGAAACGCGATACGGTCGCTGGCGTCAGTCATGGAGGACCTCCAGCGGCCCTACGTCGCGGCCGACGTCGGCAGCGCCCGCGCCGAGGAGGGCGGCGTCGACGCCCTGTCGGAGACGAGCCAGTCCGTCTTCTGGCTGTTCCACAAGGTGTTCTTCGCGTCGCCAAACCTTGTCGTCGGGGTCCTCGTCCTCGTGGCCAAGTTCTTGGCCACGTCCACGAAGAGGGAGATCCCGAACTTGATCGTTAGCGTCCTGGAGTCGAGGACCGAGTGCTCGACATACGATTCGCCCAGGTCCTGGTTTGACATCGGAGTCCTCGACGGGACTGAGAGGTCGAGAGCCGGCGTCGATGTCAATGCCGGCCGCTCAGACTACATGCGCAGACGGACGGCGTATGAGAAGATGATCATATCCGGGAACATGAGTTCTCTGATCCTTTCCAACTACGCCCAGCTCTTGTACCAGTACGGGAATGATCTCGACAGGTAATCAAATAATATTTCTTTATATTTATGCATCAGCAGATAAGGTAGGAATTTTACACAGGAAATGTCATAGTCGTATTAGAAGTATGTAGTTCTTGTTCTTGTTCTTGCATGGCATACAACATGCACTGATAAAAAGTTTGATTGCATGCGTGCAGAGCGCATGATATCTTCAGGTGGGCAGTCATGGCGAAGCCGGTAGACGCGGAGGTGATGAACAGGTACGCTTTGTTCCTCTGGCATGCGCGTGGCGACATCGAAGGAGCGGAGGAGATGTTCTTGGAGGCCATAGAGTCAGGTTCTGACAACACCTACTACAGGAGCAGCTACTCCTACTTCCTGTGGAAGAGTGGCGCACTGGAAACTTGCTTTCCTCTCGAAGAAGAAGGAGAAGAAGAAGAAGAAGGAGGAGGAGGAGGTGGTAATTATGCATAATAGTTAATTTGTAACCAATGGTATGGGGTCACACAATTTTGCAATAACACTATATATATCTTCGAGAGTGATATTACTTATCTTTTTGCTTGACTATTTGTTTTAGCTCAGAGAGCTAAATGATTGTATTAAAATTCGAGTTTTTTTTTGTTTCATGTTTGCGAAAAATAATTAATGCTTTACGTTCTTCGAGAATTAAGATGCATGTTTGAGTTGTATTGGTTTTGTGTTATGGTATTGTGACTATGAACATTAAGCATATATGTTATATGTTCTCACTTCTCGATGACAAAATCTTGCTTTAAATTAACAAGAACTTTCGAATAATTGTTCTCTTCCACTATTTTCCTATGGGATGAAACATTATGGAATCCTAGAGTTAAGTATGTGAATGTTGGTACAATGTTGGTACTATGTGAATGTTGTAATACTGATACCTTCTGAATGTAAATTTTAAGATTACACAAATCAGAAGTTCTCATGTTGTTTTCCAATGTTGGTACTAGAATGCTTTTCAGCATTTAGGTGTCCATTGTCAAACTTGCATAACATTTGCAGAGTTTCTCCTGCAAATTTATTTCCCAATAGTTTAGTAATACGTCTGGAGCTTAGAATATATTATGATATTTTCTCAAAAAAAAATTGTGATATGGGATTAGCCCCGAGTAATCACTAACCACCTTCTGAATCCTGAGCCCTTTTTCTAAGACAGAAGTAAATATTTGTCTTAGTTCTGCAATCTGACATTCTAACTAAGTTGGTGGGACAGGAACACAAGGCATTACATTGTCCAAATATTTACTTAATAGAAGTATAAAACTGTTATCTGAATCAGAAAACTGAACTCCACACATTGTATAATTGTCTTATATGTTATATATCTTAACTTGCTGTTAGATGCTGAGGCTGCTAGTGCTCCATACCTTGTGACAGATTAGCTACAAGCATGCTGAAAATTGTTTTCCAGCCATCGAAGTTCAGTAGTTTGCGTGCATCTGCAGAAGAAACCAATTCCTACTACATGAAAATTATATTGAATGAATCACCTTAATGAGCTGTATAATTATGCTTACTTCCTTAAATAGCTCTTAAGAGAAAATATTACCCTTAGCAACGACCATTCTATAGTGTAAGCTTGCTTGATATTAGTATATTTCTGGAGCAAGAAGCCTTGAAAAGCTAACAAAACAGCTGATTTACCTGAATGCTGCCCGTCTGTGGAGGATCCCAACAAATTCTTGGCACTACCTCGGTTCTCAAAGATATAATCTCTTATCATGAATCTCAAAGTCTGATTTGTTTGCTAATTTTGGCAAATGACGAGAATTTGAACATTGTTGGAACAGTTCCAACCTTTCGAGATCCTTGATTTGCTTACAATATTTTTTCACACTTTTGATGACAGAATTGGGCAATTAGTTTCCTCCAAGAAAAAGAAACCTTAACAATCTGATATGTTGTCCCGATACAAGCATGAAATACGGGAGTCTTTAAAAACATGTTTCGAGCCATTTTAAGATGTTGAGATTTTTCATTCTTGATAATGCAGAATGCATGCATTGGGTTAGCTCCTCTTCCAGCTTCCACAATTTGAACTTGATATCGCTTATACCAACTGAATCACCCAACTATTAATAAGTATTATAAGTATAAGTTTAATCCACTTACCAACTGAATCACCCAACTATTAATAAGTATAAGAGTCTTTGATGCCTTACATATACAGGCATCCTCTTAGTGCTTGCATAAAGGGACAAATGTGAGGCTTAATTTCTTCTAGGAAGGTGTTCAAAGCTTGTTCTTCCCTCAATTGTTCCCTGATACCATGTACAAGGTCTGCCCATAGAATCTGAGCAGGTTTTCCATACTAAATAATTCTCCTGAACAAATTGTGATTACTAGGTATTACCATTTTATTTAATTACAATTATTTAAAAAATAAGTTCACATTGTTGAAAACCATTTATTTAGCAGTAAAGAACGGTTCCCGCTTCAGATGCAGCAGGGACCTATAGATTCTGTTCTTTGAATGAGAATTTGCATGTGTCAAACTTCATGATTTCTTGGAAAGGAATCATATGTACATTGTTCTGACAAGTATGCCTATGTCCATGATAAAAATAATGAAGCAGTATGGTGGGTATCTGTTTTCTGTCTGAAATGCTTCCACAGAATAAGATTTTAACTTGAAAGAGGGTATGGGGAAGGGTTCTGTAGTAGATGTCCCTAGAAGATTTACTTGAAAAGCTTGTAGAACTCAAATTAAAAATAGAGTCGTGCATTGAAGCTTTTGCAGAGTTGCATTACTGTAGTCAATTGATGAACCAATAAGCATTCATCAACTTTTAAGTGACCTTATTCTTGCTCAGTGAAACTGTGCAGAAAAACCAAGTAGGTATGTAACTGGGAACATAGTTTGTTTCTGACCAGGCATCTTTCTTTATCCTTCTTCCTCAGTAATCAACCATATATCAAGTTACTTGTGAAGTTCGGACATTCATCTTTTCATTATTAATCTTATCAGTTGTTCATGCATCATGGAGTTAGTGGTACATTTCTATCATGACATCTGAGAAGAAATGTTCTGCACATTTTATATTTCTTAAAACTAGCCTGTTGAGTTTACCAATCTATACAAAGGAAAGAGTCCATAACTATTCTAACATTTCTTAAAAGGAATGAGTCAAATTTCTTCAGCAACATTGCCCAAAAACCTACATAATCTATCAGTTAGTTTTCAGTACACCATCTCTCATCAGCTCACTCTTTGAAGCAATTCCACTCGTGGCTCACTCTCTCTTATCTTTCTATCTCCTGCATGACAAGCTAACAATCAAATGACTACAGATATCAACAAGTGGGGATCTCCAAACAGTGAAACAGGGACACAGCACCAAAGTAGTAGCAGTAGCACTTAGTTGCTCATACATACATCACAGAAGCTAAGTGCATAGATCAGATGGACACATGTTGGGGTACAGCACACAAATGAAATAATTGAGATGAGTTCAGATCAATCTTTACAGCAACAAAATATATTCCACCAACCCAATCAGCAGAAAAATATATTTATATCTTTTTGTAACCTTTAGATAGTGAAGCAAGCATCACATGGATTCCTGGAGTGCAGGTGCAGCAAATGACTCCAAGCATGCAAAGTACTAACTCACATGCCATAGAGTATCAAAATTCAGAAAAACACACACAGAGACAGACTAAATTCAGTTAAATAATCATGGTTTAAAATTCCTTTTACTTCTTCCTAACAGTAGTTACTGCACAGACATCTGAGTCCTCTTCAAGCAGAAGAAGAACAGGAAAAATTCCATATGGGTTGGCTGTTTCTGCAGTAAACAAAGTTCTGATTCCTGGGAATACTTCGTGATCCTGGTAACACAAAGTTAAGACGTTAACCTCCTCCTACGTTACTACTCCATGGAGATCTGAAGTCATGCACATTATTGTGTGATCTGTCTCTCTCTTGCTTGAAAGAAGTAAAAAAGTAATTTTAGGTGCAATAACGCCCCCCATGGACGTATTCAAAAGGTTGAAAGTTCACATGTTAAGAAGTGGTCATGAAGGAGAGTTAAAGCCATTAAAGAAGAGAAAGAGAAAAAGAAAGAGGTAGATTTAAAGCCAATATTTTAACCTCTCATAACATATAAATTATTGAATGAGAAGCACTGTACTAACCACCGATATAAATTAAAGCATAGCAGACAACTTTATGTGCAATTGGCAAACATATCATTATCACCCACCGCCTTTTTTTATATTTCCTTCTTTTTCTTTCTGTTCTTCTTGGCTAATAATTTTAATCTTTTTCCGGGACACATTAAATTATATTTATTAACAAGTACTTATATACTACATATGTACGTGAAATTGATATCTCATTAACTGTTATTTTGTAACATTGGTACGATGGAGAGTGTTCTTTCATGTCATTAGCTTTTAAGTCCCTGTAGTGGGTTCACATTATTATACCATTTATGAAACATTAATAAATAGAACTTCATACAAAATATTTATACATTAATAGTTATAAAAATTGTAATGTCCGACTTTTTAACTAAAATAAAAATAAAAGATGAAAGATCTAACATGGACCATGTCTAATCTAAACGCAGGCTATGTTGCAACTTGAGGTCGAACTGAAAATAAAAAATACAAAGCGGATTGTGTTTAAAAGAGTCGTGAGTCGTGTGGCACCCAAGCTACAACAACTTGTGGTGAAAGAAAAGTGGATCGTGTTCTCGTAGGACACGGACCGCATCACGCCTGTGTGACAGAATCCTAATAATATATTTGAATTAGAATTTCGAATATGATTTTGTTCTAAACTTATTTGGAACCCTAGGGACTCTTCTAAATAAACACAATGCCATGAATTATTTCCGCCTTAGGTCATAATTTCTCCCCTTAGTCATCACAAGCCTTTCTCCTCCTCCTCCTCCTCCTTCTCTCTCTCTCTCTCGTCTAGTGGATTAGATGTAAGACTCATCCATCCTCCCCTCTTGGCATCGTTCTCTCATTGATTTTCACGCTAAGGGGTTGCATCAAGTGAAGAAGACGAGTACTAGCAGCGATCGAGGGAGGAAGCAGAAGTATACCGTGAAGGAGGAGCGAGAATAAGGAAGAAGATGATAGGCCAACGAAAATCAAGGTTTGTAATTAAGAGGATCAACCTTAGGGTTTCTCGTATGTGTATAATAGAATCTAAGAATTTTACGAAGATTGAAGGTAGATTAGGATCCTTACATTAAAATTATAATTGTTATAATGAATCATTAACTATATGATGCTCTTATTGACCTTGAAACGAAGACAAGAACTACAACCATCACGGACAACCTAAAAATTGAGCATGGACCGCGTCCTACCTGACACAGTTTGCATTCAATGTTACGGGAATGGCCGCACTGCTCAAGACGCGGGTCATGTTCCTTAGATAGCATCGGAGCAAAGGGGAAAATAGGTCACGTCACCTCTTGACGTGGATTGTATTCCTTGGATCGAAGACAGTGTCGTCACAAAATCCTAACCCTTAAAATGGGTCGTGCTACCCTGACATGGACTCTGTTCCCTGAACTGAAAGAATGCAATAAAAACCCCAACCTTAAACTTGAGATTGACCATGTTATTTTCCAGCATAGTCAGTATTAGCGACAATGTTATACGAACCAGAATTGATTTGGTCAAACATAGGACGATTCACTCCGAAATCGAGGTGTGTTCTTATCAAACATGGATTGTGTGAGAATAAGCATTGTCATGATATACGAAAATGGTCGTGTCAAAGTTTGACACGGACCATGATGTTCGACCAGTTCGAATATAACTAGGAACAAGTAAACACGGACTGGGTAGGTCATGTCAAGAGTGAACTAAAAAGATGCTTAATGTTGGTTGCATTGTCTCCAATGTGAGTCGTGTCCTGTCAAATGTTGACCGTGTACTTAAAATTCCTAGAAAACATATTGTGTTTCCCATGCAATTGGTAGATAAGAAAGTCCTTCATTATGCTTTATTAAATCATTGTTTCATCCTATTGTTTGATTCAATAATGGTTGTATGAGTCATAATCTAGAGAAGATTATGTGCAATGTTTTTTTGGATTTAAAAATAAATAATGCATGTGATTAAATTTATCTATGAAGAATATGATTTGATTCCTAACGAATTATTAATGAACCCCATTCATGGGGTAATTATCAATTTCTTCGGGGACTAAGAGTTCCTTAGGGACTAAGGGTTCCTTTGAAGCAATTGTTAGTTTCTTCGAGGGTTAAGAGTTCCTTTAGGAATTGACGATTCATTTGAAAACTATTATTATGAGTTTTATTGGATCAAAGAGAGACCTCATGACCTAGTTAGCCTTAATGACATCGGGATTAAAATCAATTATCTTCGTAATTGAAAAATGCTCACTATTATTTGTAATGATTGAATAACTTAGGTCAAGATAAACGAAAATAGAAAAGAAAGAAGTGATTCTAAGTAAAAATATTGTCCGCACTTGAACATATTGAACATTAAGAATAATGGGCATCATGATATGATGGTGCCATTGATGTTCTTACAATGGAATAGCAATAATATTGTAAAGAAAAAAAATAAAACAATGAGGAAACAAAAAGGTACAATAAAGTGAATTTATTGATTATGAAGTTAGTTTTTTTATTATGTTTTCACATATGATTTTTTCTATTGTCTATTACAATTACATATTGAGTTTCATCGTTCATGAAAAAATTGTCTCCCTTGTAGGTGAACATGATAATGAATAGGTGATGACATTCGCGATGCAAACATTCGTGATGCGAACATTCGTGATGTGATGTCTTGCACATAATTAGTCTAGATTGTGTTAAATATTTGTTGCATTGGAATTTATTGATTTTTTGTTAGTATGTCTTTTCTTTATTGGACCATATAATAAAATATTTTATTTGGATAGACTATTGAATAGAGATTTTATTTTAAAGTAGATGTATCCATAATGTTGATCAATCAATTGGTCAAAAGTAAAATCACGATGTAAGTTCGTAGCGTCTTCAAAAGATCATCTTGCCAAATGGTGGAGTATGATGTTGGGGCGTTACGAAAATAACATGATTATTTCTTAGATTATTTTATAAAGCTAGTGTTAATACTTAATCATGCTTTAATTTTTGTATAGTATAGCAAATAAAAAAACTTCATCTAATATAAAATAGTGTAGATTTATTTATGAATATACACATGGAATAGGGGAAAAATATTCTTAAACTAATTTATGAATATACAATTGAATATTAAAACACATTTCTATTCTATAATATGTGATATAACATTATGTACTGCAAATAATAAATATTGATATATTAGTTTATGAAGGATCCATATAAGAGAAAATATGATAATTTATCTCCTATACTTCTCACTATAAATAAATAAACATAGTTTGTAAGATTAAAATCCTAACACATCAAGTTCTTATTAAATAAACATAAATAAGTTGTAAGACAGTTTTACAAATAAACATTACAAAATAAAGATTGTACTTATCAATAAAATCTTCTTATTATAAATATGTAAGTACTTATTGTTGAATCTAGGATCCTGAGATTGTTTTGATGATCACAAATTTGTAAGGAAACTTAGTTTGAACTAATTAACTTGTTGAGCTGATTTCTGAAACAGGATATTCAGGTTCAGAATATGAAAGGTCGACCAAAGTTAAAGAACGGACGGCCTATGCACATAGAATACATATCAGAAGAACTCTATGTGTGCAGTGGTCGTCCTAAACATATGAAGTGGTCGACCAATATTGAAGGAGAATGCATGTGAAGAGGAGTCAAAGTTTAAACGGTCGACCAAAGATATAAAGAGGACGACCGAAGAGAAAGGCTTAACTGGAGAGGTCGCCTGATGAAGAGCAGTGGGTGACCGAAGGTATCACACTTAAAACTGAAGCATGGAGAACGGGCGGTCCAAGGAGAAGTGGACGCCCAGTGAAGACTTAGTCAAAGAAGGGTCTTGGCTAAGCAGAGGAGAGATCGTCCGAAGTTGAAGAGCGGACGACCAAAGATATGAGGATGAAAGCAATGGACGTCCAAAGGGCTCAGGTGGATACAATGGACGACTAGAATATTGCCAAGGCTGGAGTGGACGTCCGAAGGCTCTAGAGTAGAAGCAGCGGACGACCAAAGGAGATGACAACTAGGAGATTGGTCGACCGTAGATGAAATGCGGACGATCGATGGACATCAGGTGAAGACAAAGGTCGTCCGGAGTCTTGGTGAGAAGATAAGCGAGCGTCCAGGAGTTTGTCAGAAGTGATGGAGGCTGGAGATCGGACGACCGCGGGATGGACGGACGACCGATGAGGTGTCAGAGGTCGTCCGAAGGCTTAAGAGACAAAGCAGTGGTCGAACAGGATATCTGACAGAAGAAGGAATGGATGTCCAAGGAATCTGACGAGGTCTCAGTGGACGTCTGGAGAATGTCAGGAGAAAAGAATGGATGTCCGATGGTTTCAGTGGAAATGAGCAGATGTCCAAGACCTGTCAGAGGAAGCTTTGGCGGACATCCGAGGATCTCATTGGGAAATGAGCGAACGGCCAAAGTACTGACAGAGGAGGGAGCAGACGTCCGAGGATCTCAATGTGGATGAGCGAATGCCCGAAGTATCCACGAGGAGGAGCAGTGAACGCCCGAAGGATTCAGGGTGAATCAGTGGGCGACCACAGGTGTGCCAAAGGATGTGGCACAAGTCAAGTCGGTCGACCGAAGGTGCCACGGGCGACCGAAGGATCTTGACAAATCCTCAATGCCAGAAGTGGACGTCCGAGTGATTGAGGTGCAATCAGCGGGCGACCAGAGCAGTTGAAGAAGAAGGATGGTACCGTGTCAAGCAGGTCGGCTATAGGTGGTAGCGGACAACCTAGGAAGCTTGACGGATGACTTCACTCGAGATTGGACGACCGAGGTGATTGAGATGCAATCAGCGGGGCGACCAAAGATGAGTGGAAGCTAGGACAAGTCAAGATCGGTCGGCCACAGGTGGTGGCGAACGACCGACGGAGCTTGACAGATGGCTTCACTCGAGAGTGGACGTCCAGGGAGCTGAAGAGCAGTCAGCGGACGACCAAAGATGCGTGGAAGCTGGAAGAGGTCAAGATCGATCAACCGAAGATGAAGCGCTGGCGACCGAAGGAGCTTGACCACACTCTTCAACTGGGAGTGAACGTCCAGGAAGCTGAAGCGGAATCAGCGGGTGACCAGAGATCAGTTGAAGAAAGGTACTCACGTCAAGTTCGGGCGGCTACATGTGGTGGCGGACGATCGAAGAAACTTGACTGAGGGAGAAAGGCTTCACAGTTGAAGCTGCGGACGCCCGGGGGTGAGCGATGAACGGCCGAAGCACCAGGCGACAGTTCAAATGGAGACTTAATCAGAACAACGGTCAACCGAGGCAGGAGCAGCGGACGATCGAGGGGTAGGTGAAGGTATTGTACTTGCATTAACAACTAATTTTCTGAGTGAGAGAATTAGGTCGTTAGTGTAGAGTATATATTATAATCCCAAGAGTCTTGGGAAATAACTTTGACAAAATATTTAGTGAGAGCATTGAACGATAGAAAGCCTTAGTTCCCCTTCTGTTATTCGAGTGAAGAATCCTGGATAGAAGGATTGCGAATTCTTGAGTGAATTGTAAGAAATTGTCTCCTTGTCCTCTAGAACTGAAAGAAGAAGTTTGTAAGGGAGCCTTCGCCCTTGAAGGAGTTAATGATCTCCGGAGATCTCGGGTGCGAGAAGGCCGGAGCGGAGATGTAAGCCAGGAGTTCGGCTGAACCTCGTCAATAAACTTTGTGTTTGTGTGCTTATTTATTTTTTCTCTACTCTCTCTCTTCTCTCTACTTGTTTACATCTGCATTTATATGCTTCCGCTAATATAACTCATCTATCATCAACAAAAGTAGAGAAAATTTTTAATACATCAATTCATCTCCCCTCTTGATGTCATTCCGATCCTTCACTTATCATGTACACAGTTGAATAAAAGGATGTTGGTAACAAAAATTAAATTTGCAACAATACCTTAAAAGATTTATAAATAAAAAGATACAATTAGAAAGGCTTAACCCTCCGAACTAGGAGATGCTACATAAATAACACAACAAGCCTTTACATATTAGTATAAGTGATGCATTAATATAAAGGAAGGGGAATATAAGGAGACAATGTGCAACATTATCTCATACTTAAAATGATGACAAACATATACAATATGCAAACTTTTATAGGTCATTACATTATTTTATACATCTTTGTTTAAGATTATCAATGATTATCTAGGTTTCAATGTCTGTGTGAATCAATTATTTATTGAAGTCTAATTCTATATTAAATTTTATATTTACGATTATGATTCATGATTAAAATTATTTATACATAAATATTCTATATATGAAAGGCGCAATTCTGTATGAATAGTTCTCATCATAAATTATAATCACATATTTAAGATCTAATGATTATAGGCTTTATATGATATTAATAAATAATTAATTCACACGTGAATTTAATAATTTGATAATGTAACTCTTTTCACCAATATATTTACGCGTATTAATTCACAATACATTTGGCGGTTTATTCGTACTTACAAAAAGTATGTACTAAAACTTGCCATGTGCATAGCCCATGTCCTCTAATATTATATCATATTACTAATTAAGCTAATATATGTTTAATTATGATGACTAAATGAGGGTAGTTTCGCCGACAAGACTATAATTTTTTAGTTAGGGCATAATTAAAGTGAGTGAATTTTAAATTTCTCATAGCGTGCTTAACAACTATATGAAATACATATAATTTTAAAGATAATCATTTTCCAAGATCGACCAAAAATGTTCTTATATATATGTTATACCTTTTTTGTTTGATAGAAAATAACGGACTTTACCAAATAACGAAAAGCTTCAACCATGTCATTTTTTTTCAGAAAAAAACTTTCCTGAATTCGAGCCGAAAGTTAAAAGCAAGCAGAGCTGATTACCGTTTACAAATCGAAAATGACTCCAAAAATTTCTCCTTCTTTTCTTCATTTTTCCAAACTTTGAAACCGAATCCTAATTTCACAGTTTTTTTAGTCAACTTCTAATTTCACAATTTGATCATTCATTGTTTTAAAAGAAATAACTATATAAAACAACCCGCCAAAAGGTTTTTTAAATAATTATACACATATTCATTATTGTCTGACTTTTGATTTAAAAAAAAAAACTAAAAAACTCAACTAATGAAAACTACTATATTGAATCCGACGGCTCAAATGAAGCTATTTTGATATATGTACACATATTTGTCCTATATTAAAATGGAAAAGGTTCATAAACATTCCATCAAATTTAAATTTGACAACTAATTCCATGTATTCTATTGAAATTGTTAGTAAACAATATTAAAAAGTAAATATAGGAGAAAGATCTTCACAATACATTTTTTGAATATTTCTTATTGAGAATTAAAAGATGATACTAGAATATAAGAAACTAAACATTCAACAAATTAAGTAAGAAAAATAAAGTCAATACTATCTTGAAATTACATGTATTCTCACTTGAAAGATTCCTTCCTGCATTACATCACTACTTCATTAGTCCTTTTCAGGTGTCCACTATAAACTTTTATTCCCCATAGACCACAAAATAAAAAAAATCAAGTAATTTAAACAGAAAGTTCAAAAAATAATAAAGAAAAGACCAGAAAACAACATCCCACCAGCTCTCCATTTTTTTTTAAATTCTTTTCCATTTTACTTTTCAAGAAACATTAAAGTTCATGCACAAGAAAAGCAGAATTAGCAACAAACTAAGAATGCAACTAACATTAGGTTTAATATTTGATTATGAAACTGTTTGACATTACTTAGAGCTTCTACTTATAATTATTTGTGATTAAACAATTTAAAAGATTAGTTATTTTTGTGATCCTTTTCATTCGTTAAACTTTGAGAGAGAACATAATGACAGATACTATACATTAAATTCAACTATATTTTAGTTATATTATTAATAAATTAATAAATTTACTCGTAATATCTCATCTCATCTTTCAAGTTTAAACTTTTTATACCTTTCTTAACTTTTTTTTGTCCCGAAACATTAAAATATTATTTAATTCAATGTCAATAATACATGCATGCTTAGTTTTCAAAATTGATAAATATGAAATAAAAACATGTTTCCAGGCTGTCACCCTCTTCCTCATCCATCTCTTCTCTTCTTGTACCCCCAAAGGCCCAAACCCCCTCTTCCGCTCCAATGGCAATGGCGACCGCTACGGCGACGGCGGTGCTCCTCCTGCTCCTCCTCGCCGGCGCTAATGTCGTCAGGACGTCGCCTTCCCCGCCGGCGGAGCTGCCGCGATTCCGCGAGGCCCCGGCCTTCCGCAACGGCCCAGGGTGCGCCTCCTCCCCGACCATCCACGTCGCCATGACCCTGGACGCCACCTACCTCCGCGGTTCCCTCGCCGGCGTCCTCTCCGTCCTCCGCCACGCTTCCTGCCCGGAATCCGTCGCCTTCCACTTCCTCGCCACGCGACCCCGCCGCCTCAGCCCGGCCGTGGCCGCCTCCTTCCCTTCCCTCACCTTCACCGTCTACCGCTTCGATCCGTCCCTCGTCCGCGGCCGCATCTCCTCTGGCCTCGGCGGCGACAACGTGGAGGGCCTCTGCCGGGACCTCCACCCGGGTCCAGTGAGCCTGTTGCACTGGAGCGGCAAGGGGAAGCCGTGGCTCCGCCTCGACGCCGGCCGCCCGTGCCCCTTAGACGGTCTCTGGGCGCCGTACGACCTCCTCCGCCGCGAGGGCCAGGACGAGCTCTTCGCCGACGGGTAGCCGCATCCGCCGCCGCGTCGTACCTGGTGGAGATCGGCATCGTGGCGGCAAGGGGGATCCCGGATCCCGATCGCTCCGGCGACGGCCGCCGACGGCGAGCGACGTGTTGTCCGATTGGGAAAGCGCGTGGGGCCCACCGGATTGCGGGTGCCAGAGGGATCCATGGACCAATGAGCTGGCGGGATCGCTCGTGGGGCCACGACAAAAAAAGGTGCACCATTTTTTTCTTAAAAAAAGAAAAGGGATTAATTAACGATGTGGACGGACAGCTGTCAGTGGGTTGCTCCGATCGGCGTACAGACGACACCGACACGGTTGTTATATTCGTACGAAGAGTTTTTTTTTTTAGAAAAAAAAGGTGTCTTTTTTTTGTTACTTTAATTTTAGTTAATTAATAATAAATTTCCGGAAGGCAGAAATAGTTAATACATACAGGAGAATGGCCCCAAAAAAGGTGGTATAGATTTCGATGCCGTCAGCTTTAGAATCTGTACAGCTGTGAACGGAGAGATTGTACTGTTACCTGTATTTTTTATTCATTTATTTCGGATTTTAATTGTTGATGGGGCCTAATGCAACAACATATAATATAGGGATTCTTTTATTTTTTTAAATAAATATTTATAATCATTTTAATATTTTTTTTATTATCTGAAATATGATTGTATGGGTCGTTAATTACCAACTATTTTCCTAGAAAAAAATATTAATTCAAAGTCCATCAATTCGCATACTAATTTCAATAACTTATTTAACTAAACATTCTGGCTCTCATTTTGGTCCTATATGATCATTAGTTTAAGATTTTTAAATTCGAGAATTTATATAAATTCGTTTTATATCCGATAAATTCAAATTGTAAAATTAAAAAAAAATTATAGTTTTTATGTACAAACTTAAAAAATAAAAAAATATTATATTCGTATTTTAACATTTCATATATATAAAATAAAACTCTTAATGTATAAATTCACGACTTATTTCGATTATATCTTCAAATATTAGTTAAATATCTAAGTAAAAATTATTGAGTCTAGATGTGAAATCGATCGAGTCTATCCAATTTCATTTGATTCTATCAAGTTTCATATGAGTTTATCCAAGTCTACTAGCTAATTCAATTTTGAGTAGAGTTCATACGATTTTATACTTTAGAGTCTTAAACTCATACAATTCTATGAGTTAGAATCGTAATTTTAAAAATATTGCATTAGTTGTTTATTGAGAACTTTATTATTATTACTTTTTTGTCAATCTTGTGGTATAGAATTAAAATGTTAAATCTACAACAGTTCCAACAACACTTGCAAAATTCAATGTCAAGATGAGCGAACCACTTTGATTAATCAATGTTATATGTGGAACTTTGCTAAACATGCAATTCATATTAGAGGGATGATGATGATTTTTTAAATCTTAAGAATATTATTTTACTTTCTCTTTTATGTGTGTTTATTAACACTCCTAAATTTTTAATATTACCTTTTTAGTATAATTTTCTAATAATATATAAAAATTATATAAAGTAAGAATAAAACGGTAATCGAAAAATTTCCATTAAGGGGATTTTTTTTAATGTGATATGAAGGTTAACCTTTGTTAAGATAAAATCTCTTTTGTCCGACATGACTGCTAAGTAGGGAACAGACATTCTTGACTCTTTCCATGTTGCTAAAAATGACACAAAATCTGCTCATGAGATGAAAAGGTCTCCTGCTGTACATGACAAGTGGCTAAAAAGTTATTGCATTTACCTTTTGTTTTTTTTCTTTTTCTAAATTGTAAATGAGGATAAAACCTATTAATTTGAGATCCGAGTCAATTCACCAGTCTGGGTAAGATAATATCAAAACAATTCACCAGTCGATACAGAGCATTAATTTCTTTTTGCCTTATTGATCCAAACATCGTCTATCTACTTATTTATGAGTAAAATTTGCTCGAAATTACGATTATAAAATCAACTCATTTTACTCGACTCATTAGACATAAAATATGTCTTGTTCAACTTTGTATAAGACTTAGTGGTAAGCACGCCGGCCAATTCGATCGACCCTATTCAATTCCAAAAGTTTTAGATTGAAACTTGATCTCAGTTGGTCTGTCCAATTGACCTATGTTTTGGATCAAAATCTTAATTCGACTCAAAAGATTATGAGTCGAACATTGAGTTGAAAGAATATACTCATCAATTTGACATGTAGATATTAATATTAATAATTAGTTTATTCAAAAATATTTAAATTGCTAATAACTTTAATACTTATTATTTAATTTAAACATATTTTTTTTCAAAAGTTCTTTAAAAGCATTTTAAAAAATAGGCCCAAGTTCAATCTTTGAGTTCCGATCCTATTCAATTCAATTTTTTTCTTTTTAGGATCCAAATTTGTCCAAACAAACCCGCCTAATTTTTTTTTCAATTTGGCTCAAGTCCAAGTTCTTCCCAAATCCGATATCACCCGACTCAATATCACCTCTACACACATTTTAGAGCATTATGGTCAATTAATTAAATTATAATGCATCACCATACGATTAAATTTATTATTAATTCATAGCATAAATTACTGATTATCATTTTAGTTCAAATTATCCAATAACACAAAGTACTGCACAAGCGAGTTAGGACTCTCAAGATTATCTAGTAATCTACATTGTTTAATAAAAAAATTATCACTTACTAAATTTTTAGTAATGTATCTTACCATATTTACTATATATAAGTAATTCAAATTATCATGTTTACTTTAAAAAAAATTATTAAACAATATACGTTATTTTATCAAAATATTTTTACAAAATATTATTAAGGTAAACTTGTTATATTAAATTAAAACTTATCAACTTATATTATATATTTTTATTCATAATACAAGAATAATAATAATATAATATAGTGTTATATAAACAATATTTAAATAATAATTATTATCTTCATTAATTTATTATTATAGTATATTATTATAATATATTATTATTATTATTATTATTATTATTATTATTATTATTATTATTATTATTATTATTATTATTATTATTATTATTTGTGTCATCATTATTATTATATGATATATTTTATTTATAAAATTAGAAGGGCGAATATGAAAGATAAATAAGTAAAATTATCACTTAAATGATAATTTAGATAGACATCTCTCTTAAGTAATTTATATTGTCACTTTATAAGTAATCTATATTACTAAATAATTCAGATTACCTATAAATCAAAATAAATAAATAAGATATTTTAATGGACTCATATTATTTTAAATTCAAATGAAATTTTCCATAAGGAAATACCTCATTAGTTTAAAAAGTTCCATATTGATATCGAATCATCTACTCATATTTGTAGGTGGTAACAGATGACAAAGTAAAAATCTGACAGGGAGCAAGAGTAACAATACAATTTATATAAAGATAACAGTCTCATTAGTTGTATGATCAATAGGATCAATTATAACGTGTCACACGCTCGTGTCATAATGTGTTAATGGGACGTCAAAAAATGACTATTTATATGCTAACCTCTAAGTTTTCTAAGGTATTGTGTACCAATAAAATTAACATTCTACTTACCAAAACGCTACAGAAAAAGAAAATTTTAAAAGTAAAGAGAATTCATCTTATATTAATTTAGTAAGACAGTTGTACTATTTTGTTGTCAAATGAGGTTTGTTTGGTTATAAAAAAAAGGTCATTACAGGGAAAAAATGAAAATACAAAATGAATTTTTTTTGCTAGTAATAAGCTCACTATGTCCTAAAACTTTTCTAGAGAAACAAGATTTTTTAGCTGCGTCCCAGAAAGGAACCCAAGAGTTCATGACAAGCTGCTTAGAAAATCAAATTGCTATGTAAAAATTAATATATAAAATGTTACACATAGCTAACATACAAGAAAGAAATTTCAAATGATTAAATATAATTCAGTATCAAGCCAAATAATATTTATGTCATGCATTTTTATTATACAAGGATGCAACAACCTTTATAAACTACTAATAATTTGAACTTAAAATTATAGGTAATATGAATTACTTAACAATGTAGATTGTGCAACAATTCGGATTACCCACAAGAAAGGTGTCTTTTCAAATTATCATCTATATGGTAATCTTATTTATAATTAATTTTCATATTTACCCTTCTAAATCTTTCATAAATAAAATATAACACAATAAAATATTTCATACAATAATAACAACACAAATAATAATAATAATATTTATATTATATAATATTAAATTACTATTATCGTATTAAAAATGATAATTAATTAATACTTATAAAAATTATTAACTAGAATGTTATTTTTATTAATTAATATTATTAATAATTATAAATACTATTTTATTTGAAGGTTATTAATTACTTAATACATGAAGTTGTGAATTTATGATTTAAATTTATAATTTATAATTTAATAATATAAAATTTTTAACAATAATATTTATAAAAGGTATTTGGTAAATTAATGTATATTACTTAGTAATTTTTTTTATAAATAAACATGGTAATCTGAATTGCCAATTGAATTACTTATACATAGTAAACAAGGTAATGCCCGTTACTTATAATTTAACAAACGGTAATCTTTCTATTAGACAATCTAGATTACTTATGTGTTGGATATCACAAAAAGATTAGTAAAATTTTCAGAAACAGTTCTATTAATAGGGTTTAACAACTTAACACTCATACCTTCAAATGATTTTGTGAGAACTTATTTAATTTATAAATAACAGAACTCATAGGAAAAAAGTATAACTTCCTGCAGCACTTTTAAGAACTTGTTTATGATCTGAAGATATACAAGTCTCTGAAAATATTAAGCCTTATATGCAAAGTTTAAGATTTCTTAAGCTTCGGAAAATATACCAAAAAGACTTCTTATTGACTGAGAATAAACATGCTGAAGTGATGCTCTTTTGCACATGTATAGTGTTTTGCTGCAGTTAATTGCTTGCCGAAGTCATAGGAAGACTTGGAGAAGACATGAAACTTTTTACCAAAGGTCTCTGGGAGTACAGGAAGAAGAACCAGGCAGGCAAAAGCTACCTGCAACCAAGCTCAGCTCTGCTGTCTTGGCTAATGGTAGAGTTGGTACAGAGCTTCTGGAGGTCGATGTAGCCAATGATAGTGTCCTCAAAGACTACGTCTTCCAGTTGTGCATCATTGAAGGTGGAGCCTGACAGCACGGTGTTCTTAAAAATTGCTCCTTTCAGGTCTGCCTTCTCAAAGTTCACCCTGTCCAGTACCGCATTCGAGAAATCAACACCTGCAGAAGATTTCGAGCTCCTCAGAATTGATCACTTCAAGCGTTATGACACTAGTTTATGAGAGAGAGCTGATTTCTATCACCTTTGAAGCTTGCACCAACGGCATAAGCCTTGGACATGACAACCTCTGTCATGTCAGCACCGTCGAACTTTGCATCCGACATGAGCGCAGCCGACAGAGTCTTCCCCTTCAGGTTCGATTTATCATTTGAGTAGTCGCAGAAGCGAAGATCCAGCGGTTTGTCGTACACTCCATTGGCCTGTCCGATCGTGTTCCCGACATAAGCACGCTCGCACCGATCTGGCTCTGTCGAAAGTGGAGGTAGCCTCTGCAGAACATAAAAATATATAGTATATATTAGAACTCTCAATCTCTTGCAGGTATCTGAAACCTTAAATCTGCAAGGACTAGAGGTTTCAGGATCAATTAATCAAATCACTAAAATAATTGTTCTTTAAAAAGTTTCACTTATCAAGTTGCATCACAATTTCTTTTTTGTTCTTCAATCTGCATTATATTATAATAAATGAAAACAGACACTAGGAAAATTCAAATGGTCAGTCTCTAAAATTTAGTGCCAGAATTGAGTCACAATTAAGTACATAGTGTAAGAGTTCTTGTTCATCTTTGAATGGCAAGCTCAAATCACAATGCATATCAGAAGCCAAAAATTCTCCAGAATGTTATACTACAACATATACATTGGTTTCACCGGAAAAAAACATATATATATCGCTATTTATAAACGAGTTCTGCATATCTTTGTACACTTTGTGAAACTGATTTTATTTTCCATGAAAGAATAGTATGTAATCAATTTATTTGCTGCAGCTGGCTCCAGTGATCAAGTGGCAGTTCTTTCGCTTGTCTACCCTTTCAAATTATCTTATGCATGCATAATTTTGAAGGAAGACAGAGTTAATGTACTGAGCACATGATGCTTGATCAAATTTCCTAGTTGAGAAATCATTGCAGATACATCAGTTGCACAAGTCTCACCTGAGCAGCAAGAACAGGAGAGGAAGTGGTGACTGCCAGGGTAGCAAGCAAGCCACAAGCAAGATTCCTCATTGTATTAGATGATGAGGTGCAGTGCTCATAATTGAACCATGGCTTTTCTTCAGTCACTACAAAATAATAAGTCTATCACAATGTCTGCTCAGTGTCATTGTACTATATATTCAAAATGCTATTCTGAAACATTGATTAGAAAGCAAAAGCATCCACAATAACAATTTTCTTTTGTCTTTATATCTTTTATTTTCCTGTTGAACTTTTCATTTAGGTTCTAAACGAATGTAAATGCTTAACCATCAATCTAACAAATCTTTTTCCTCCTGCTCCTGCCTTTCTGCACAGAAGAAGCTCACACAACCAATTTCAAATTAATTTGCACGCACTGAAATTAAAATTACAGCTAGACAAACGCTTAAAATGCATCATTGATTGATTAATGCTCAATGATACATAAATATCATGATTAGATCATTAATTCTTCAGAGTTCAGACTGTATACCCAAACATCGTACATAGATATCATGCAGCAAACACTGCACACATAAATTATATGTTCATCATAGCAAATTGAAGGCAGGTAGTTGTTGGCATTGACCACAAGGATGCAGAATAAGATAAACTCCTAAATCATTCTTAATCTTGTTCTTGTTCCATGGATACAAATGATTGGTTCATATAATTTAGCTTTACAAACATATACCAGCTGAGCATTGGATGCGAGGAAAGGAACGAAACTTGTTGGGGGAGGCTGAAGCAGCAGGTTTGCTGTTGGAACGAGCAGTGAAACAAGAGGTGGCTCCAGGGAGGCACACGGTGGCCATTAGCACAGTTCTTTTGCCGCGCTGCCTTCTGCTTGTTCCCTTCGCTGCGGGCGTTGGTGGTCGGAGAGAGAGAGAGAGAGAGAGAAAGAGGAAATTTTGATCAGTTTGCGCGCTCTCTCTCTCTCCTTGTAATCTTATCCTTTTGCCATCAAATCCTTCGTCCATCCGTCGATCGTTGACGGTGGACCCCCTGCGGTTTATGTCCTTGAAGAAGATATTTAGTTAGATCATATGGTTGCAGCTTATATAGTTATATATACATAACATAATTTTTAATTAAAATTATGCAGTTCAAACAATTTATGCATAATTCTTGGAAATAAAATTAGGCATAATTTTTTGTTTAAAAATCATATTCTGTATGCACTGCTATAATATGCTCATCCTTTTATTAGAATAGATATTGCTTACTATATTGCAATAATGTATATGAACCATAATATCCTGTTGCAACATTCTTTTTCTTTTAGTTAGGATAAAGGTTACTAAGTAGACCAATTAATATATACACTGCATTATTTTTTAATAAAATTATGCGTAATTTTAATTTAAAAATAACAATAAAAAATCACTCATATAGCATACTCATTTTTATGTTAGAATAGAGGTTATTTAGTCAAAATCATCAATAAAAATTTTAGTTTCACAAATTGCATGTAAAATTAAAGAGGTACTGTAATTTTTATACATAATTTACTCGATATATGCTACAAATATGTTACACTAAGGCTATGCTTGGCACAATAAATTTTTTGAGTATTTAGGATAATGAATAGAGTTTAGACTCAACTCTATTTTGTGTTTGATAAATATTTTTGAAAATAACGTTTAAAATTTAGAGGGCGAAGCTCTACAAGTTACTTTTACCAACTTATAAGTATAGAATATTGGATATTTATATTCTAATATATTCTTATAGAATATAGAATGATAGATATTTATTTATATATATAGTCTTTTTCAATTTCAATTTAACTTAAGTAAGTAGCGCTGAGGCGAGAAAAGTCTTGCCATAAAAGTAATTTAATTGTGTTTGGACCACTAAGGGAAAGCGGTTAGTGGCAGACTCAAGGTCGTAACAAAAGATAGTAAGCATAAGCCTTACGATGGATAGGTGATTCTTTAGCCTATACACACACACACACACACACATATATACACTATATATATTATATATATATATATATATATATATATAGCACACACATATATATATATATATATGTGTGTGTGTGTGTGTGTGCACGCGCGCACACGCGCATGTGCGTGTGTGTACATATATAAGAGATTAATGAGAGTGTGATATATCATTTTATTGCTATTGTATCAAGTAAATTTTTAACCATCAAATTTTAAATTTACGATTGTGATGGTATAATTCTACATATCACAACCATATATATAATGATTAAAGATATGTTTGACTTGATCAATAAAGTAGCATGTGACACCTTCATTTTTCTCATTATTATTAAAATATGTATATAATTGAAATATCTTATATTTTTTAGTAGTTTATGGGTTTATTTGAAAATAATGTATAGTTTAAGGGAGATTGATAGGTAAAAAAGCTTAAACTTCGTATATGAATTTGCTAGAAAAAGGCTGAACAAATGTCAAATGTACGTAGAATTATCCTCTTTCATCTAATTCATAAATTTAAATGGGAAAAAAACTAATGCATTCATTCATCAATTTCATTGTTTCTTTCTTGTTCAAGATGTGAATGAAGATCAAAACCTTTTTCTAGTTCTAGATGTGGATGTGGATGAAGATATGATTCTATAGTATATCCATGTATTATTTTTAGACGGGTCTCTCACTCCTGATGAAGTTGATTAACTTACAAGTTATAGAATGTGTCATATATGTGCTCCACCTACATCATTATAGATTTTATTATCATATTAAGTTACCTTATATGTTTATATAGCTATGTATGCATATATTCATTAACCATTAGATTATAATAACCAATAAGATATTGACGTGTGGCATAACAAATTATGTGTAGATAATTGTGAAATAAATTATTTAAATTATAAATATATATATATATATATATATAGTGTTAAATATGATTAATTATATATAAGATAATTATTTGAGCAAAAATCATTTTGATTGGACCTTAACTTTGACCAATTGCATTTGCGGCCGCCATTAAGCTAGCAGCTTATTACCAACTCACCTTAATATTTTTATAACCGTCATATATAGTAAAAAAATCAGTAAAAATTATAAATATTACCTTTAGGTTTCTACTATAACCAATTACTAGAGCTAAATACTTTGCACATAAGCTAGGAAAAATTTGACAAGGACAATCACCAAAGGTAAGAAATTTCATTCTAAACCGATTTTCTTGATTCTCTATTTTTCTTTCTTGGTATCTTGTTCTTTAAATTATGAAAATTTATATTAAGCATCATATGAAAGTTAACTTTCAATGACCTCTGATTTTGATTAAAAATGATGTTTGTATAGGAAGTTACGAATCGATTTTCACTGGTCACTCATCTTGTCCTAAGAAACTAAAAGGTCTAATTTTAAATTATGTTATAATATTTGAGTTAATATTTAAAATTTGTACCGTTTAATATAGAATATGCATAGGTTCAAATAAAAGTGGATTCATCAAACTAGGACATGTATATTGGGAGAAATAAAATTTTCATCTTGTACAACCTAGTCTACCAGAATTCGAAACTAGCAAAAAACATAACCTAACTTTTCCACAAGAGTGAATATGAGTTAAGCACCAATAATTTTATGCTTAAATTTAACTGAAGTATAGTTTCCACAAAAACTGAAACAACATGAACTGGAATTGTGTAGAAAGAGTTATAAATTATTCTTCTAGTGTCACTCGATTTGCCAGGACACACATTTGGGCGAAATTGGTTAAATTGCTAAAAACTATTCACTGATAAGTAATTAATAGTACTTATACATAATAGTACTCACTAAGTCTACTTTTCATCCCAGCAAAAATTATAACATTTAGTCTTGTGGTTTAGATGTTATGAATTATGTTCTAACAATTTCGTAATTTGAAAATTACTACAAAAACTTGCCTAACATCAAAAGACTAGTAACTTTTGGAGAATGAGCACAAGTGTGAAATATATATCTGTATTGAAATACCAAAAAACCATGAGCATTATTTATAAGATATTGCATACATTTTAGGCTGCACAAGCATCTCTGCATCATATGATCCTTTATTGCATAATGTTAATATTAGTGAATGAAAAGTGAAAGGACACTATTATTTGTAGGATACAAGTAAGATATAAGTAGAAGGGAGGAAAGCTACTAAATTTTTTTAAAGAAATAAAGTACAAGATGAGTGAGTAAATTTATAATATTGTAAAAATGTCGTATGTTATTTTCTTTGTTGATATTGATATATTCAATAAGCTACATATTTAAGAAACCTTCTATACTTTCAAAAAGTATGTTGGATATGAAAAGATGATTATAACATATTTCCAAGAATTTTAGATGAGATAAAACTATGAATTCTTTTTATGCAAAAGTTTGAAGGGAACAATGCATATGATGTTAATATAATCTTTATTTGAGATATAAAAATTTAATGTCTTTTGTGTATATCGTGAAACACTTTATGTTCAATTTTCATACTGATTGAAATAGGTCTTTGGACTGCATTCGATATACATAATGGTTTTGGGGCATATATCAAATGTTTTTGCCTTTTGGTGGTTGTTGCATGCACGTATTGACCCATGTTGATTGCTCTATGAGTTTACCAATGTTTAGTGCTCAGCATTGTTGTATCGATGCGTGATTATGAAGCTCTACTTAATTGTATCGACACAGAACCGTGAAGCTCTACAACACATATTGATCCACGTTTAAGTTCTACGTGATCATATTGACCCATGTTATGATATGTGCAATAACACATGTGTAGAATTTGATCTTGTATATCATAGTATTGAGATTTTTCTATATGTTACAAAAAGACTTTTGTATTTTAAGAACTTTAATTATGATAGTAATTTGAAGTTTTTGTTCAAAAGAGATGTCCAACTGAGCATCCATTTGTAGTTGTCCAATTGCTTGAGTGTTCTGATATCAGTCGGGCATCCGATTGAGAGCTAACTAGGCTCTTGTAGGGATCAACCACTTAGTTGAGTTGCTTTGTTCGCTATTGGGCTTTTGATTAGTGTCAGTTGGGCATCAGGTTGACCATATTGATGAAAAAATTATATTTTGAGTTATAAATCCTTCGTATATAGATATTTTATCCATTAATCGCACTAGGTCTCCATTTTAATGTAGTCATAAAAAATATTGGGTGCGAACTTTTGGAGTCAACAATCTTCCCCTTTTTTATGGTGTCAAACTAACTAATGACTTAAGGTTAGAATAAATATAATTCAGCAATATAAAACAACTCTCCCACAATTTTTGTTCCCCCTGAATTGATGCATGATGAATTATAGGAGCAACAAAAAATATCCAACAAAAGATTTATACGATATCACAAAGTTAACTTACTTTAGCACATAAACAACTTCAGGTCATAATCATTATGTTCGCAACACAATCATAGTCATAAATAACATATATATAATGCATAGTCATAAGTTCAACAACATCATAAATATAACATAGTTGCTTCCTAAAATTAAACATAAATGTCACTTCCCTCCCTTTGGTATCGAAGAGGGCGTAAACAAGGGCTCGAAAGAGTGATCTCCATATCCATAAGAATGAAACCTGCAGATCACATATATCCGAAAAGACAATCCCAATTCTTTTTAGATTCACACTGAAATCCTCAAGAGATTGATGTATACCGCATTGATGATCCTCCATGTTATGTTGTTATATCTCCATACAACAAGATGCACAACGAAGGAATCTCCTTATCTCAACGAGGCTCATTGTAGTGCGGGTGATATTCATAAGGAGTCCAATCTTCAACTTGCTGCCATGTGTTAGTGGTTTCAGTCTGAGGAGGTTGCAAAGTTGACCGGTCAAGGCCAGAGGTATCCCTTGGAGGCTCCTCAGATTCATCAATATCTTGTGGAGGATGCTTAGAGAAACACACTACATTGTCCTGCACCAAGGTAAATCCATTCACCGTTCGTGAAGTGCATCCCCTTGCGAGTGAGAGTAGGTCCACCAATAATATTACTGGGGAACTTCACTAGGAAAGGCTTATCCCCAGGAGTTGTCACACCTTGTTCCCTAAATATGTAGATAAGCCAATTTCCAAAATACATGGTGATGAGTTGAGTATATTTAGGACTGATCTTTTCTTTTTAAAAGGTCATTTGGTGAATCAAACGACGGCCAAAGTGAAACTTTGGAGCATATTTGCAACAAAGGTTCAAGAGAAGAGCAAGATCATGAAAGGATAGATCAGTAAAATGTCTTGAACTAAGTACTAGAATATGACTAATATTGTGGTGACCTGCCTTAAGAATTGGACTTTGAAATTGATGCATCTTATTTGACAAAAATGTTGAACATCATCCTTAACACACAATATCTAAGGCGCACGTTCAAGGAGAAAATAATCAAGAGGCCAATGATGAATAAGTATGCAATTGATCCCTGATTTTGGAACACCGAGAGTAGTACAAATGCTGAGAGAAGCAAGAGTAATTTCTTTACCAACTACATAAGAGGAAAGCTCAGATCTTGAAAAGTCTTGAGTTGAATATGCATAGAATAGATAAACTAGTTTTGAATAAAGTTTTTTCTTTGGAGTCAAGAAGTGAGTGTCATTTCATGCTTTTAAATGAACATTTAAGGCGAGGCATGCGAAAAGTTTTCCAATCAACCTGAAAAGCTCGACCAGCGTCTCTTTGGGTGAAGAACTTGTCGATGGATGAGGCTATGGTTTTGTTTCAAAATAGGGCAGAAAAATAATCTTCTTCTACATAGCTCATAACTAGAAGATGTGGCAATAGCTTTGTGTTTGTCACAACCCCCGAGATGAGCTTTTGGAGACAATTTTCTTGCATTGAAAACTCATAGTCAATGATGGGGAAATTAAATATGGCGTTTAAAAAAAGAGAACTTAATTAGGCAATTGATCAAACATTTGGCAGGCAATGAGCACAACTTAGTTTTTTTTATATCAAGATGTTCAAGGCTTGAATCAAGATTAAATGAATAAGAGATATCGAGCAATTAACAATGAAGAACAATAAGTTAAAGACCACTTGGAGATATTGGACAAGAACTTGACAAAATGAGGATGAAGAAAGAAAATGAGAAAAAGAGATGAAATGAGAAAGAGAAAAGTAAGAGTGAAAGAAAGAGAGATCACTAGTGGGGATGGTTCGGTCGCCGGTGGTTGTGGCGTCAAGCGAGGTGGCAAGGCAATTGGGTGCATGGTCAAGCAGACGAGGTTGGGCCGTAGATATAAGAGGCTTGCAAGCGAGCATTCGGGTGTGTGTGAGTGGGAAAGAGGTGAGGAAATAAAAAAATTATGGACCTACTTACTTAAAATCAAATCAATAGGTCATCCAATTCGAGCTAGCTGGGTGCCTAATTGAGATCAATAATTTTGGCTTCTGATTATCCTCAAGTCAGTCGATCGAGTGACTGATCTCGATCGGGTCACTTCGATCAGTCGTCCAATCGAGGGCGGTGGGGTTAATTTTTGAAGGGCATTGAGTCGGTCGCCTGATCGACCACATAGACTCATAATTTGCTTCTTAGACATTTGCATGCCAACAAAATATCTAATCAAGATATTTATATTGCCAATACATTTTAATATTCAATTATGTTAGTAGATGAAACTTGCATAACAAATTCACTTTTGGGTCAAATTTTCGCAAAAAAATTATGGACTAAACATTCCAATTTCCCTTCTAAGCATGAAATACTTTTCCTCGCTCAAGAGTTTTGTAAAGATATTTGTGAGTTGAATTTTATGGACACATAGTCTAAGGCAATGTTCTTTAGAGACACATGATATCTAATAAAATGATATCTTATATAATTTAGATCAACAATATACTTCGTTCTAGAATGTTGGACTATTTTTTTGTCATCTCAATTGCACTAATATTGTTGCATTTTTTTCCATTGGTAGATTTAAGTAATTTACCCCATAGTCAAGTAATTGCTATTTCACCCAAAGGATTAGTGCACAATAGCCACCTATGATCATACATCAACACTCGTAGTAGATAATGCAATGGAATTCTGCTTTTTGCTAGCTCATGAGATTAAGGAGCTATCAAGAAAGCAACACATTCTACTTGTGCTTTTTCTATTTATCTTGCATCCAGCAAAGTCACTATCAATATAAGCATGGAGGTCCAATGAAGAATTTTTATGATACTAGATTCCTAAATTATATGTTTGTTAAGGTATCTCATGATTTTTTTGACTGCAATTAAGTTTGATTTCTTAGGGCATGCTTGAAATCTTGCACAAAGATATACACTGAGCACTATATCCATCCTTGAAGCTGTTAACTATAAGAGAGTACTTATCATGTCGTGATACTTCTTTTGATCAACACTTTACCTTTCTCATCCATGTCTAGTTTTGTAGATCTGCTCATGGGTGTGGAGCTTGGCTTGCAATTACCCATACTGAATCTTTTGATTGATCCCTTGTATACTTCTTTTGGTTAAGGAAGATTCTTTCTTGAGTTTGCTGGACTTGTAATCCGAGAAAGAATGTAAGTTCCTCTACATAATTAATTATTTTTTTGCATTAGAACTTCAAACTCTTTGCACCTTTGTGCATTAGTTGAACCATAAACTATATCATCTACATAAATGTTAACTATCAAAATTTCTTCTTGAAAATTTTAGGAACATTGTGGTGCCAAATTTTCCTCTGCAAAAATTATGGTCAATAAAAAAACTACTCAAGCGCTCATACCAAGCTCGAGTTGCTTGTCCGGCCCCGTAGATTGTCTTTGAAAAGTTTAAAAGTTCATTTTTAAAAATTAGCATTTTCATAATCTGGAGGTGGTTCAACATATATCCCCTCATTAATCAAATCATTTAAAAATATAGATAGTATATCCATTTGATAAAGTTTAAATTTTTTAAAACAAACAAACACTAGTAACATTCTAATTGCTTCCAAATGAGCCACATGGACAAAAAGTTTCTTCAAAATCAACTTCTTCAATTTGCGAGTAATCTTTAGTCATAAATCTAGCATCATTTCTTACAATGACACTTGTTACAAAATACTCGTTTAGTTTCAATAATAGGATAATCCTTGGGCTGATCTACAAGCATCCAAATCTTATTTCTTTCATAGTTATTTAATTCATCATGCATAGCACTAACCCAACCAAGGTCATCTAAAACTTCTTCAATATCTTTAGGTTCAGTTTAAGAAAGAAATCTAGAAAATGCACAAAAAAGTTTAAAGGAGTTTCTACTCTTTATGTCGTTATTTAAGTTACCAATAACATTGTTTACCGGATGTGATGAAGCATGCTTCAATATTTTATTATGAGTTGTTAATCATCAATTGATTGATTCTCCACTATTTCTTCCTTATTTGGTTCATGTGCCAACATTTCGTGTGTGTTGAGGTTTGTGCTTTGAATCTCTTGTTGCAAAATTTTCTCTTCATCATCACTTTTTCTGTGAAAATCTTTTCTCATCATAAAAAGCATCAGACTCATTGAAGTTTACATTTATTGATTCCTCCACTAGTAGGGTCCTTTTGTTATAAACTTTGTATGCATTGCTTGCGCTAAAATATCTAAGGAAGATGACCTAATCTCATTTTGCATTAAATTTACCTAACATGTCTTTGTTATTTAACATAAAACATTTGTAACCAACACTTTCAAATACGAGATTTTAGACTTTCCGCCAAAAGCATTTCAAAACATATCTTTTTTTTCCAAAAGGTCGAATTAGTACACGACATTGAAGTATTAATTGCTTCAGTCCAAAAATATTTTGGCAAGTTACTTTCATCAAGTAAAGTGTGTGCCATCTCTTGTGGTGTCATATTTGTTTCTCTCAACCACTACATTTTATTGTGAAATTCTTCGTGTCGAGAATTGGTTTATTTTCATCACAAAATTTTTCAAATGTTTTTTTCACATTTTCCTCCATGATCACTACGAATCTTGGATATTTTGATATTTAAAATTTTGAATCTTTTTAGCAAACTTAATTGATAGTCAAATGGTTTCATCTTTATGGATAAGATAAATTGTGCAAGTAAAATGAGAGAAATAATCAATTATAACAAATATACATCTTTAACCTCCAAGACTCATTACACCTGAAGGTTCAAAAAGATCAAGATAAATACATTTTAAATGACGCCTTGTGCTTATCTCATTTTTTAATATGAAAGATGTTTTAATATGAGTTCTCTTAACATATGAGTTACATATAGAATTTTTTCAAATTCATTTTTTGATAATCTCTTAATTGGTTCATGCTTGGACAATTTCTGAAGCAACTTAAAGTTTGCATGACCTAATCTTTTATGTCATACGGTAATTTCATCATACATTAAATTTAAACACTTTTCATTTTCAATATATAAAATTAATGATACTTAATGTCTATATGTAAAACCTTATCATTTCATCAAAGATCAAACGCTTATTTTTCTCAAATTTGACCATGTATTTCTTATCACATAATTGGTTAATACTTAAAAAAATTTTCTTTAGATTTTCAACAACTCACACATTTAAAATAAATATCGCTTTGTTCTTATCAACGTATTCTACTTCTATGATGGTTCATTTGTTGTTGTCACCAAATGTCACAATTTCTCCATTTTTTCATATTAGACTTACAAAGTTTGTTTCATCACCCGTCATATACTTAGAGCACTGATGACAGAAAAAGGTATACTTATTTAGGTTGACCCCGTTCCCAAAAAGCTTACCCCAATAACCACTTTTGCAAACAATGTGTACCGATTTGTTTCCATTTTCCACTTTCTGAATGATCGGTATCATCATTATTGAGTTTTGGGAATATAAGCTAACTCAAGAAGGTTTTTCATATATAATTGCTTGAATATCTGAAATTTGAAATTCTTTCCATTTTCTATTGATGCAGCTGAAGGATGGGGATTTTGCGGAGTTAACTCTAGACT
>LTAE01001346.1:30638-49104 GCA_001647135.1 Pontederia paniculata | reverse complement strand
CCTCCCGAGAGGTCAAACAGTCCGCACAACCGTAGTCCGTGCCCACAAATGACTCTCTCGTCAACATAATCCAACATACATTATAAGTGTATCACCTCGCCCCCACGAGCCATCGCTCGACCACACGAGGGAAAGCTACGATCATCATGATCAACACCTCACTCCAAGTGAGCTACCATGCATGTCTAATGCACATGCACGAGGCATACATATATCATAATAGTATTTCAAAATAGTACTTGACATTAGCACTTACCACAACATTTCAGGATTTATGACGCTCAAGCATAAAGGCTCTCAAATCTTGACATACGAGTAAACATCATACATAAATCCCGAAAACTCAAGTACATGAAATCCATACGAAATCCAATCGAAAAATCGAAGCCCACACATCAAGACAATAGCTCAAAGGATCATCACATCATTAACATAATCAACCAGGTGAGCTAAAGAAATGAATATAATGAACCACACCGATGTGGTATTGCTCTAAGTTTATGGAAAGTTCCACTCACCTCGGCTACGCTCGACTTCGTCAGGTCTCTCTCGTCCGAGCAAATATGCAAATGGAGAACCTAATCACACATGCGGTCAATATTATATTAGTGTCTCCTATTGTATATTTACATAATTAAACTACACATTCTTAAATTAATCTCGTGACCGAATAAGTCGTAAAATGATATATTTATAATTTATAATTTTCGGATTTATTAAATTAACTTAATTTAACAATCCAAATTTAATTATCTTTAAATTCATTTCAGCTTTACTACAAATCTGAACTTATAGTTTACCATCAGAAGATAATCTAGTCATAATATAATTATCTATCACATCGTTATAAATCCCTCGTCTAAATATTTGTTTCATAATTATAGTCATTATTGTTTTAGTATACTTCCAGATATGGACAACTACTACATTTAGTTGATCCACACACACACAAATATGTGTCCTCTTGTCTCTTATAGTTTCATTTAATTATATATGAATATTTATCTATAACCTACAGCTGTACCTCCTTCCATGCATGAATAACACATGTATTTGATTAAGTACATTCTCATACTCCACCTGTAAATCAGTAATTACTTTAGTGGTATAATAAGTGTGCATTCACTCTTATAAATAAAACTGGAAGCTCACAGATCCATATGACATCTTTTCTTTTTTTCTTATGTTTCCGCAACTTGCCACATTAATTTGATCAGTGTTAACTCCAATAATCTAATTATTTATTTTAATTCTTGATTGTAATATATATGTATATACACATGGTGTACTTTGTCTCTAATAGATATACTACTACGTAATGTCTTGATTCAGTGATGCATTTATTCATGCACATAGATTCACATGGTCACATACATTCTCAGCTTTAATTATGTATAGTCCCCGATGTCACTTAATTACCTAATAAGCATAGCCTAATTAACAAGTAACAATATTGTTACTCAACCAATTAAGGAATCAGATTAGTACCAGACATAAATTGCATTAAAATTCCATATATGTGATTTGATAAGATTTACATCTAACTAATTGTTGAATAATATACCCCATGCAATTAATAGTTAATTAACAAAGTCACTTATCAGCTCATCTAACCGCATACATCTTCTTGTTACTAATTAGATTAATATCATCTCAATACTCATTGGGTCAAATTCTGTTGTGTGCTCACCTAAGAAGGTAGATAGCTGCTGTCCTCTTTTCAGCTTCAATGACGTTCAAGAAAATGGAAAGTCCACAGGATTAGCCATTATTTAACATTTATGATGATGTAGAGATCCGATGGCCTTCGGAGCAAAGGTGGTGACTCTTTGGACAAAATACAGCAGCAGACCTGGCGATGGTGTGTTTACTTCCATTGGCTATCTTCTCCTACTCAAGTAGTCTTGTCTCCCTCAACTCCGGCGATGGCGGAAGCAACAACGAAACATTGTTGGTCTCTATCGCATCCGGTGGCAGCAACATATATGGAAGCTGCGCTGCAACGAAATCCGAGAGATTAACACTAGCACTTGCATGAATTATGGTCCTAAGGTACAGGAGACTCACCATCCTATGGAACGCGTCGCTGGCGCCTCCATGGATTCCGGCAGTCAGGGGATTCCTTAAAGAAAAGAACATTTACATTGCTAAGGATGCTTAGAACCTTATGCGAGGAGGGCCATGAATCATCTGAAAGTTGTATCAACTTGCCGGAGGGAAAGACGGCGACGAATTGCGTTGTGCAGTGGCTTAACCCTACTTGTGCGCCGACATAAGGATTTCAGGATTGAGCCGTAATCCATCCCGAGAACTCACGAAAGTCATGCCACCATGACCTTGTCGTCGAGGGGATCCCAGTCGTACCGGCCGATGGACACGGCGTCGTCGGAAGGTGACCAGCGGATGCTGCCCTGGTGCGCCGTCGAGTGAGAGGAGGAAGAGGAAAGAAAAGAACGATGGAGATGGAAAAAAAAATCATTCGCCTGTTTTTATTGAAAATCTAGGACACGTGTCGTGCATCCAATGGTGGATCGCGCTTATTTAATTTTATTCGTTAATATTTGTTTATGCCGTAAAGAATGATGAAATTGCCCTTGAAGAAAATAAAATTACCATCTTGCCATTGGACTATTTCTGATTTTGGGCTGAGGCCTACAAGGCCACTTGCAGTGGTACGTCGAATTTTAATTTTCTTCCATCTTTATCTTCCTTTTCTGTAATTTGTTTGTTTCAGTTCCTCATTTCTCGATCATTCGAGTAATCTATATATTTTGACAGAAGTTCTTAAGTTATATACTTGAAATTTGTTTAGTGTAGCTTAAGCTTAGCTTCTAGATTTACTTTCCTAAAAAAAGTCTTTATTCCTTGGCCTTATGATGCAGGTGGCTGTGGAGCTTGTGTTGTTCTTCTTTCCACATATGATCCTGTCAATGATCAAGTGAAAGAATGCAGTATTAGTTCATGTCTTACACTTCTTTGCAGTATAGATTTCTGTTCAGTTACCACCTCTGAAGGTCTTGGGAACATCAAAGATGGCTTCCACTCAATCCACAAGCGGTTTGCTGGGTTTCATGCTTCTCAATGTGGATTTTGCACCCCTGGCATGTGCATGTCTCTATTTTCTGCACTTGTCAATGCGGACAAGAGTAACCGACCTGAGCCTCCATTTGGATTTTCAAAACTCACTAGAGTCGAGACCGAGAAGGCTATTGCAGGAAATCTTTGTCGATGCACAGGGTATAGACCTATAGTAGATGCCTGCAAGAGCTTTGCAGGTGATACTGACTTGGAAGATTTGGGTCTTAATGTTTTCTGGAAGAAAGAAGAAAAAGGTGCAAAGGCGGACAAGTTGCCGAATTACAGTCCTGATGTAGTATGCACTTTTCCTGAGTTCTTGAAAACTGAAATAAAATCCTCTCTGGTTAATTCGAATGATTCCATTATTTCTGATTTGTCAGATAGTCATTGGCATAGGCCTAGCACTGTGGATGAGCTCCATCATCTTTTGAGCCTTGATAGTTTCAGCGAGGGTCATACCAAAATGGTTGTGGGCAACACAGGGTCTGGAGTTTACAAAGAACATGACCTATATGATGAGTATATTGATCTAAAAGGGATACCAGAAGTTTTAACTATCAAAGAGGATAGTGAAGGTATTTCATTTGGTGCTGCTGTGACAATTTCCAGGGCAATTGAAGTTTTGAAAGAATATGTAGCGAATAATTCTTCATATGGAACATTAATATTTCTTAAGATCGCTGATCATATGAATAAGGTAGCTTCCCCATTTGTCAGAAATATGGCAAGCTTGGGAGGGAATATAATTATGGCACAAAGGAACCAGTTTGCCTCAGATATTGCCACCATACTCCTTGCTGCTGGAACAACAGTTTGCCTTCGTACACCATCAGAAAGTTTAGTTCTTTCGCTCGAGGAATTCTTAGACAGCCTTCCATGTGATAACCGAACACTACTTGTAAGTATACATATTCCATCTCGGAATCCAGTGAGCAAGAAATCATATACTAGTAATGAATTTGCTGATTTTGCATCAAGAGAACCTAGAATTAGATTTGAAACATATAGGGCTGCACCAAGACCTCTTGGAAATGCTGTTGCTTATCTCAATGCTGCTTTCTTGAGTGAAGTTTATGCTGATGGGAACTCTGACAATCTCGTTGTTGATAATATTCACTTGGCATTTGGTGCTTTTGGTGGAGAACATGCCATTAGAGCTAGAAAAGTTGAGAAGTTTTTAGTGGGCAAAGTTCTTACTCCCGCTATTATAGTTGAAGCATTGATATTACTCAAAGATGTCATTATACCAAAAGAAGGAACCCTGCATTCTGAATATAGGAAGAGTTTGGCAGTTTCCTTTCTTTTCCAATTTCTTCAGCCACTAGTTAAAGTGTTGATCGAGCCTGGAAAGACTGTTAATGTTGGTGTATCTAAAGTTGCTGGGACCTCTGAATATCATGCTGCCACTATTAATGAATGTGCCAATGTTTCATATAACAAGGCACCATACACTAATCAGCATCAAGACATAGATTCAACTAGGTGCATATTATCTTCAAAGCAGGAAATCCAAATCAACACAGATTATCTACCAGTTGGAGATTTGCCATTAGAGCTAGAAAAGTTGAGAAGTTTTTAGTGGGCAAAGTTCTTACTCCCGCTATTATAGTTGAAGCATTGATATTACTCAAAGATGTCATTATACCAAAAGAAGGAACCCTGCATTCTGAATATAGGAAGAGTTTGGCAGTTTCCTTTCTTTTCCAATTTCTTCAGCCACTAGTTAAAGTGTTGATCGAGCCTGGAAAGACTGTTAATGTTGGTGTATCTAAAGTTGCTGGGACCTCTGAATATCATGCTGCCACTATTAATGAATGTGCCAATGTTTCATATAACAAGGCACCATACACTAATCAGCATCAAGACATAGATTCAACTAGGTGCATATTATCTTCAAAGCAGGAAATCCAAATCAACACAGATTATCTACCAGTTGGAGATCCAATTAAAAAAGCAGGCGCTGAATTACAAGCCTCTGGTACATTTTTTCCACAAACATTTAGCTAGCGATTCTCCATCCATGATATTCTTAATTTATAATTTGTTTCAAATTGGTACATTATTCTTTTGATATTTTCTTTGTTTTCTGACAAGTTTCTAACTTTGCAATTAATATCTTTAGTCTTGACAATTATCATAGGTTTTTGAGATGATGGACAAATAATTAGCCATTTTATTGAAAGATAAATTATGTCTGAGAAGAAGCATGAATCCACAATTACTAAAGAAAATATACAAGAGAATGGGACAAGGGGGCACGCGTTGACAGGGACCAAAGAAAACTAATATTTTTGTCTGTTAAGAAAATTCCATTCCTATTTATCATGGTTATTTCTCATTTTGTGATACGACCAGGTGAAGCTGTATATGTGGATGACATTCCTTCCCCAAAAGACTGTCTTTATGGAGCATTTATTTATAGCACCAGTCCATTGGCTCATGTAAAGAGCATTAAATTTAATTCTTCATCAGCATCACAAAAAGTCATTGCTCAAATTACTGTTGATGATATTCCAAAAGGTGGACAAAACGTTGGATCTAGCACATTATTTGGAAGTGAAACTTTATTCGCTGGCTCCCTTACGGAGTGGGCTGGTCAACCACTCGCTGTTGTGGTATATTCCTTGATCCCATGACTTTGCAGCTCTGTCAATCCAGAAACTTTTTTTGGATTGATGAGGTCATTAGTTGATATCTGAACCTTTTGATGACTTTTTTTTTCCTCTAGGTTGCAGAAACTCAGAGATGGGCTAACATGGCTGCTAAGCAGGCAATCGTCAAGTACACAACAGAAGATCTAGAACCTCCAATTTTATCTGTAGAAGATGCTGTCAAAAGATCAAGTTATTTTGAAATCCCCTCTATCATAAATCCTGAAGAGATTGGAGATTTTTCAAAAGGAATGGCAGAGGCTGACCACAAAATCCTCTCAGCTGAGGTATCTTAGTAATACTAATGGAATTAGTGATTTAAAGCCTAAAAAGTTAGTAATAAAACCACACATGCCAAACTGTTTATCTCTTTTTGCCATCTGCTTATACTATTTTAGTGTCTTTTATTAAATGATAGTTTTTATGAGACCTAGAAGAGCTTGTGATGGCATTTATATTGAGTAGATGTACTGCCCCCTAAGGTTGCTCGTTGGCCATTGACATATTTAGTGGGATCAGTGAGTTAGGTTAATTGACAGAACATAGATATAATTGTTAACTTTATTTCTCCATTGACAAATATGTGTCCCCATTTCGTGGATCCATAATTGTCGTTTACAATTACTTTGTTAATTTAACTTGATATAAGCTCAGTCACTAATATTTTTTTATTGTTAGTAATACACAAACTTAGTTGCCATTGACATATTTATGGGAACAATGAGTTAGGTTTATTGACAAAACATCGATATAATTGTGGACCTTATTTCTCCCTTGACATTGACATATATGTGGCCCAACTTCGTGGATCCATACTTATCGTTTACAATTAATTCGTTAATTTAACTTGATATTAGCTCAATCACTAATATCCTTTGATGTTAGTGATACACAAACTTAATCGCGATTGACATATTTAATGGGAACAGTGAGGTTAAGTTAATTGACAAAATATAGATATAATTGTGGACCTTATTTCTCAATTGACAGATTAGTGGCCAACTTCGTGGATCCATATTTGTCGTTTACAATTAATTTGTTAATTTAACTTGATATTAGCTCAGTCACTATTTGATGGTTAGTAATACACAAATTGGACTTCTGTGGCTGGTTTGTTAATTCATGTCTTACATATTCAGATGTCAAGTAGATGAAGTTCTTCATTCAAAGAATTTGGCCAATTAACATTGAAATGGAACATTTTTTGTTACTTATCCATTTTCTTCATTTCCACATGCTCACTATCTTTTATTCTTCCTCATCTATTGATGACTTGACGTGCAATATACTAATGAATTAACAACATTGCTTGGATATGCCAACATTTGTACCTTTCATTCTCACACATGTATATCTACACTTTTGTTCCCCACCTCTACACTTTTTCTTATCCTCACAAATGTACATCCTTTTCATTTTTGATATATATACGAATGACTAGCGTATCCTAGCCATCCTCTAACCCCTAAAAAATGCATTTGAACCTCTCACGTGTCTTTTAAATAGATAAAGTCAGCTGAGCTAGTAAAAGAAAATGACTTTTATATGATCCAAAGTTTAAGCTGCACTTGAAAATTTTGCAAGGAAAAAGAGAAAGAAAATAATAAATGCAGGTACTTTAATACATTAAATCCGAAACAGTTAAATTAGTGCTTATTATTTGATATCCATTAAAATGCACTTAACTCTTGATAGTTGAATCTGTGTTGAATGGGTTTTTAATCAGTTGTAAACTTGTTATTTTGCAAACATGGGACTACAGAATTCCAGAAAGAAAGTTTACAAGACGCCAATGTGCTTTCATTTGATAAATGTTTACCAACTTTTACTTATGATCATATTCAGGTTAGATTTGGTTCACAGTATTATTTCTATATGGAGACACAAACAACTCTTGCCATACCAGATGAAGACAACTGCATTGTGGTTTACACATCAAGCCAGAGTCCTGAAATGACACAGCAAACAATTGCAAAATGTCTTGGTCTGCCTGCTCACAATGTCCGTGTAATAACTAGAAGAGTTGGTGGAGGTTTTGGCGGAAAAGTATTTAGATCTATCCCAGTGAGTACGAGGTCTTATGAGTTATGGCCATCAGTATCATTTGAATTTAACAGGAAATTATGCTGAAAGGTTCTTTTGCATATTTTTGTTTACACAGTTCATATAAGCATATCAAGTTAAAAGTTTATTATTCTCTGGGTTATGTGGCTCCTTTCTCTGAAAGATAATCCTAACATGAAAGAAGTTCCACCTGAGTTATAAGCATTCGGGGATTTTTTTAGCTGGATTATACTCGTTCCACCCATGCCTTAGCCCGCAGATTGTTAAACCACCATTTTTCATCTATTACTTTTTTTATTTTGTGCATCGTACCATAATGGTGTGTGAGGAGCATGACCTTCTGCTGCTCTAACTTTAGGTGTTCTAAGCCTCCTTCTCTCACCTTTCTTGGCGATCAATTTATAGCATGAACTGAGTTATTATATAAAGTTTTTAACACTACAAGATTGTCTTAATTATGTGCGGGCAATGTTTTATATTTTCTTGAGGGAGCTGATATAGCTAGTATAAATATCTTTATCACAAATCTTACTCACTTGTGAGATAGTAATATGCAAAATTAGTCCCTAAAATATAAATATTTATATCACAAAGCTTACTCACTAGTTAGATACTAATCTGACATAAACTTCCTTTTCTGCAAAATTAGTCCCTCTGATGGAATCTCCATCTTAATGAAAATTGAATTATTGGCCTTGTTGAAATCAGTTTAACTCCTGACTCATCTGTTGCATCTCTGCATATGTTGCTCTTCTCTTTTATTAAATGTTTCTGCATGATCATATTAATTATGTATTCGTCCTTCATTTTTTTCTCTTAAAAAAATGGAGGAAATATCTTTGGTAGAGTGCAAATTTTGAATTTTTGCTTTGAGCTAGCACAAAACTTTTAGCATCATTATGCTCAAGCGATATTGATAATTCATGGTGACACTATTTCTTTAGGCAGTAGTAGCTACTTTTTATTCGCATTTCTGATACAAGCTCCATGTGAATAGGTCAATAGAAAGATTAATGGTGAGACTATGTGTTGTTTAGGTCGCGACTGCTTGTGCTCTTGCAGCATTTAAATTGTGCCGCCCTGTTAGAATGTACCTTGACCGCAAAACTGATATGATAATGGCTGGAGGTCGACATCCAATGAAAATAAACTACTCTGTGGGGTTCAAATCTGATGGAAAGATCACAGCTTTACATCTTAATCTATTAATCAACGCAGGANTATCTGAACCGTCTTGAAGTGATTCAGCATTTCAATAGTTGTAACAAATGGAAAAAGCGGGGCATTTCTTGTGTACCCACTATATACAAAGTTTCGGCTTGGGCAACACCAGCAAAAGTGTCTATTCTTAGTGATGGTTCAATTGTTGTTGAAGTTGGAGGGATAGAAATAGGGCAGGGTCTGTGGACAAAAGTCAAGCAAATTGCAGCTTTTGCCCTTGGGAAACTTTTTAGTGACGGAAAACAAAATCTTCTGGAGAGACTACGAGTAATTCAGGCAGATTCACTTAGTTTGATTCAGGGGGGTATTACATCTGATAGTACAACATCTGAATCAAGTTGTGAGGCAGTTCGTCTTTCCTGTAATGTATTGGTTGACAGATTGAAGTCTCTCAAGGAAAATTTAGAAAAGCAAATGGGTCCAGTGACATGGGATATCTTAATTCTGCAGGTATACATTACGATATAAGTGAATACATTTGGTATTTAAATTATCACTTGCTTCTACTCATTGTAGTGGTTCTGGTTTTCTGCTGTCATATAATGAATAGCATTCTTCAGTATCTCAGATAAGGCAACATGTATTCTATCTTATTAAATGGTTTGTCATGCTCCTCATCTTCCAAAGTTAAAGTTAAAAATAAAAAAAAATAAAGATGAATTTCTTTCTACAAGCTAAGGTGTTTTCTCATCGAATTAGAATTTCTTGTGGAATCAAAATAGGTCGAGAGGTTGAGTACAAATCTAGATAAAGTTTGAGAAAGTCCTCCTTGAATGGTTCACTTGATGAGCTAGATTAAAAAAAGGTCGTAAGCCCATACATGATGGGAGATATTAAAATATGTCTCACGGCTAATATCTTCCTACAGAAAATTTTACAGGTGATGTTTTTTCCATGCTGGTAACCTGCACTACTTGCTAACCAACTGGAACAAAACAAATCAGGCCTAAAAAACAAATACAGAAATCGATGATGCATATTCTTGGATCTTTTAAAGTTAGTGTCACATGGCTTCATCACTATATGCTTTTTAATATTTATGACAAGAGTAGTTGCAGAATGTGATTCAAAGGACGCTTCCTTCAGTGTTTATCCTGCATGAATATTTGATTCCTTAAACTTCATTGTTTCTTTCACCTTTCTTGGTTCTTGTCTCAGTATGTGCATGACTTGTTAGGACAGGATAACTCCTGTGGCCCTAAAATGTGCTTACGATTGTAGCATTAGTCGGAGAATATTGGAAGCAGAAAGTAAGTCACAGAAATCACATTAATAGCCATTGCTAACGATATTAGTAGGATTGTGCACAATAGTCTGTTGGAGAAATGTTGTAAATCAAGCATACCAACAGATAAGTTGTTTATATATTTATGAGTTCTAAGTGAAACAGAACACCGGTGAGATTAAGTTGTTTTAGAACCTAATTTCTCATGTCATTGGTAACATTTATAACAATTTGGTTATGAAGATATTTCAAAATATGCATAAATGTCCTTCTAAATGAAATTTCATGGAGAACACGTCATTGATTTGGCTTAAATTTGAACTTTTCCACTTGTTGTCTGCAGGCAACACAGCAAGCTGTGAACTTGTCAGCCAGTATCTATTGGGTTCCTGACAGAACTTCTGCCTCCTATCTAAATTATGGAGCTGCTATCAGTGAGGTAATTTCTTGCATACTTGATAATAACATAGTTGTCTTTTCATATAGGATTCATTTTGCTAGATCTCGCCCTTATCATATGACTTAAAAAGTCTGTTAATTACAGGTTGAGGTAGATGTTTTCACTGGAGCTACTTCAATTTTACGGACAGACATTACCTATGACTGTGGGCAGAGCTTGAATCCTGCCGTTGATTTGGGACAGGTTTGACAGATACTGTAAATTTTATTTTAGTTCTTTTTCTTAGGAAACACTTGTTTTATACTCTCGTGTTGCACATGTTAAACTGCTTTTTTCACAAGTATAGTTTTTTTTGGATGCTGAGTTATTTCAAATTGTTCACGTCTTTTTGCACCATGTATTCAAAGTGCTTTTTCATTTGAGTAATATGTGATGTAGAACAAGAATCATGTTATCGGCCTTCTGCCATGATATTTAGACTTTAGTTACGGGCCTTGCCCTTTGGTTTAGGCTTTTTGATTAAATTTTTCTTATCATTAGTTTTCCTCTTATTATATGTTATATTATGACTACATGGAGTGTTTAGAACTTTATATAAATTCTAATATGATTGTATTAGAACTCATAGTTGAATGAAAGTATTCTTTAATTATTTAGTAAGCCGATAAATTTTAAGTAGATAACTTAACTTAGTTGCTCTCAGTTAAAAAGTTAATGATCCTCACGGTTGTGATCCTGTCTCCAAAAAATTATTGCTTCTCAGTTGCTCTCGTCCACGGGCAATAGAGCAGCTTTCGCGACCCATCGTTGTCACTGGTGCTACAGTACTGCCACTGTTGTCCTGCCTACCATCGTGCACTGCTGCGACCGTTGCTGTTGCCTATTGTGGTCGTTGTTGCTTCCTGCTGCTTGCTGTTGCTGCTGTCGCCTTCATCGCTTGTCGCTGCCCTCCGCCATCGTCGTACTCCTCTGCTCCAACAACCGAACTTGCAGATCTTCATTGCCGCCCACTGCCTGTTTTGCCGTTGCACCCATTCCCTCGACAACCTTGACCAGATCTGGTCCTCTCGCCGCAGCTGCACCGCTTCATCCTCCGTCTACGCGCTACGAAAAATCTCCTCGGTCCTTTGTCTCGCTGCCTGAAACGCCTCTGCCACCATAGCTACATCCACATCCACAGCTGTCGTCCGCCCTGCTGCCTCTGCTACAATGTCACCATCTTTGCCGTGGCATAGACGCGTTGCTGCAAATCTCCTCAATGAAATTATTCTTTAGTTATTTCTTAAGAGGATAGATTTTCTTAGTTTAAGGTTTAGGAGTACATTAACTTGGTAGATCTCCGTCAGTCTGGATGTTAGAGAACTCTAGTTCCCATTACTAGCAATACCAATTATCACTTCGTATGGTTGCACCGAGAAACTCAATGAGAACGACCTTCTATATGGGAAACATCTCCTTGATACTCTTTCTGCTAGATTCCAGGTGTTAAACGAATTTTAGCTTTTAAACTTCCAGAGTTTGATAAGTAAAGATGAAAGGAAATAAAAACTTAAAATTTTTTAATCTTGTCAACTTTTTATCACCTTTTATAACTAGAGAAGTTTGGAATTGTCTAAGACACAGAGACCATGGAAATGAATGGAGGACTTGCATCATTTGCTTTTCCTGTACTGTAGAAATTAGATACTTTCTCATTGTGTCTATCCTCGGGAAGACTTTGCACCTATTCCTTGCAATCAAAGAGGACTGTAGGTGATGGTAAAACCCACGTTAAAAAGAGTGGAAACAAAATATACTATACATATATATATATATATATATATATATATATATATATATTATGTTGTTTCTTTCTTGAGCTCACAATGTATAAGTTATACTAGAGTTCTGGTCTGATATATTTTAAGCACCAAGTCTTTGACATGTTTGCTTCGAATCATGAAGAAAAAGAAATTTGATTTCTTTATCTAACCATATTAAATAAAATATGTTATTGTTGTGCCTTGAATTATTATACCCTCTACTTAAAATTGTGAAGAAAAAAAATTAAGAAAAAATAGGAATCTATAATGACCCTGCGATATGGACCTTTATAAATAAGGGTTAGGATTTTATGATGTACTCTATTCTTTTTTATAGTGAAATTTTTTTAGTGACGATCTCCTTTGTCCATGAATGTTTCCTTCTTGTTCATATTAATCAAGAGGGTTTTACCACGTAAAAGTTTGTGTGTTAATTTTTTCTTTATCGTTTTAATTCGTTGTTTTGATTCTTGGTCGATCTCTCACCATATATTTACAACAATTATTTTATTAGTTCAGACTCAATGGAAGATCTACTTAACAGAATAGTATCATATTGTTAATTATATTCCTTCCTCTTTACAGATTGAAGGTGCTTTTACTCAAGGAATTGGTTTCTTCATGTATGAGGAGTATTTGACAAACTCAGATGGTTTGGTGGTTACCGAGGGTACTTGGACATACAAGATTCCAACAGTGGACACCATTCCGAAAGAATTCAATGTAGAATTATTGAACAGTGGACATCATGAAAAGCGTGTTCTTTCTTCAAAAGGTATTATAAGAATTTGTTTATTTTCTTTTTGTCCCTCCTGTACACATGCCAATTCGTTGAAAATACTTATGTTGAGAAAGGAACATGTTGGAGTTATTTCATTTATCAATTTAATTTGGATATATGTTTCCCTATGACAGTAGCCCTTACAACTTAATATTTTCTTGGAATAATATTGGTTGCTTGAAAATTTTAAGATTTGAATTTGAATATATGTATTCCGAAGACTTAATTTATGCTTGGTGCCAACAATATATAAGTCACATACCTGTGCTAAAGTTATTATAACTTTATAACTCTGCTTCCAAGTTCAAATAATATTGCCATATATTATCTATCTCATTTTCTATTGATGCATTTATGTTCTAATTTTTTAAGCATTCTTGAGAATCTTTCCAATATAATCTTAAAGATTACCATGTTTAGTTTGGTAAAACTTGGTTATGTAGATGATAATATAATATTACCATGAGAATAAGATGATCATGGAATATTGCTATTTGGAGGTTTGGTGATCTTACATTACAGGGAGATGGTAATGTATCTTTTTGCTTTCTTAAATATCACTTATCCCACTATAATAAGTTTGCATGAAAAGCAGCATAAAATATAATAAATACATGCAAAACTAATCGATGTTTGTATTATTTTATTCTATGATATATGACAATAAATAATAGATTAAAAATAAAATGTGATATATGATAACATACCATAGTAGCTGGTAAGAAATGTGTAGTGCACTAAATGCAATATTTAAAACCTTCATCTCATAGATAAAAAAAAACTATACATTTTAAACAATTAAAAAATCCTAATTCTGTAAGACATAATTTAATGGGTTTAATGGTGCATTACACTGTACATTCCTTTTGTTTATAATATTTTCGTACATGATATATAATATTACGAAGGTTTGAAGGATTGTGCATACCATTTAAGAATACATACATATGAATTCACCTTTTGATTATTGTTCATCAATGAATCTTGATTAAAATATTTTAATTAGTGCCATAATGACATCATCAAAATAATGTTGATTTTCTACATATAATTAAAATCTACAACTGAATGATGCTCCCATGGTCGATTCACGTGCGTAATTCTTCCGTTGAATTTTAATACCTGAATTATTGATATATAATATTTCATGAGTTGACTATTTTTTAATTAATTAAAATGTAATCATGTAATGTATTCCCTCCCAAAAGAAATGTTACATAATGATTAGTTTTCTAGAGAAAAGGTCGTAATGAACTTCTGATAGCCAACATACATATACAGGCAGCCTTCAAGTAATGAAGTAACATTTTTTTGTGCAGCCTCAGGAGAACCACCTTTAGTTCTGGCAGCTTCAGTTCATTGTGCAACACGAGATGCTATACGAGCCGCGAGGCGGGAATTCTCCCCCGTCAATGGACCTGATGGTTTACCTTCAATTTTCCAGTTGGAGGTGCCTGCAACAATGCCGGTAGTCAAGGAGCTATGCAGTCTGAACAATGTAGAGAGGTACCTGGAAATGCTAGTATCTGCAAATCAGTGAATGCAAATCATTTAAGCCTCGTTATTCATCTACAGTCATTGTTACATCTTGATTAATACCTTAAATAAAGATGTCAAGAATACCATTTCAAAGGAAATAATCTGAATGAACTTTTAGAGTTATATAAAATGCATGTTTGAACATTGAATTGAGCTTATGTTCTTGAGTTGATTTTTTCTTTTTTGGGCTAAAATGAGTTGATTTATTTTAACATTGCTGCAATGGATACGGTGTCCTACTTCTCTCTTATAATGAACTGATATAATGCCTATATATTATATTAAAAGCAAAGTAGTATTAAGGAGAAATAATCATTCGACACATTCATGAGTCAAGTGCCTTCAAAGAATGTTATTACTATTTAAGAAACATGAGAATTAGTTTTAGGACTTTTAGAAAAAATCAGATTTAATCTAATTTCTAATTTGCAACAATGAGAGATAATTTTTATATTTGTTATATAAGATAATAAATTAAAAATATCAGATAGATAATATTTTACCTATATTATATATATATATATATATATATATACATATATTTATTGATATGTTAGTTCTATAAATATAAGCATATATATTATACAATATATTATGGTTGCTTTTAGTCTGACGTTTAAAGTTTACTAAATGAAGAAAAAAAATGAGTATAAAAAAATGACATGCAATGTTTTTGAGATAACAATCATGTCATACGGCATTAATGTTACGAGTCATAAATGAAAAATATATTTTTGATTTATCACGTTTCAAATTACGATTCTGACTTTAGTTTAACTCCAAGTTGGGTGTAGTTTTTTTCAACGTTCTTGGTTGCTTCGTCATTGTGTTTCCTAAACAAACATCAAAAACTTAAATAGTTTTCTAAATGAAAATGAATAAATGCAAATAACCTTAAAATGATGTCTGTTATGCAAAAATTGAAGAAAAATAAATTAGAAATGATATTATATACATATGACCTTCTCTTCATAATACCTTGCAGTTGATCACTACTTCAATATGAATATGTATATGTGTATAAAAAAAGATAAGATAAGCAGCAACGAATCACTACATAGAATCAAATGACTATAAAATATGTTTTGTTAGGTAGGTGATCCTTTTTAAAAATTTCTTCAAGACCATAGTGGACATAAAGATGTAATTAGTTAAAATAAAAAACGAAAAAGTCGTAAAACTTAGTACGAGGAAGAAACATTAGCTTACATATATAGTAGAAAAATAAACAAATAAATTAATTATGTTAACAAAATTAAAAACAATAATTTCATAGATTAACTACAGACAGGTTATTTTTCAAAAATAAAATATTGAAAAAATACTATACAATATTGCAAGGTGCTATGAAAAAAACTTAAATTCAAGACGGATGGCGATTCCCTAAAATGAATATACCCAAAAAAACTCCTGAGAAGATGCCAAAATAATTGCCTTGTTTAATTATCCTAATCATGTGTGCCGTATATCTGTCTAGAAAAGAAGTAAAGTAATATGTTTTTTGTTGGGGTTAATAAGAGGGTAAAAAGGAAGGAAAAGAGGATTAACGATTTAATCTCATTTAGTTGTATTAATGTTCATTTATATTTCTCCTCTAATTATTTATTTTTCTTTCGATATAAAATAAGGCAAAAAAATAATTATATATTTAAAATATATTTTCTATTTAAATTTTATTTAATATATACATATATATATATATATATATATCTAAATAAAATTATTATTTAAGTTTGATTTTTCATTTATTTTCTTTAGTTATGATATCTAAACATATTAATTATTTCACCTTTATTTTTTTAAACCCTAAATTAAAATGTGCTTACAAAGAAAAAGATGGTTGGTCGGAGAAATTTACAATAGCAGAGGGATAATGCTTCACCTTCAATCACCCAAGGCATACGATTCTGATATCATTATTGAGAAAGGAAAATTAACTATTAACCAAACTTTTATTAGATAGATTATTATATTTCTAGAGGCAATTAAATATATTACTGGATAGATTATATAAGATCTTTGATTGGATTTCCGTTGGACTTGTATTTCATTTTCTTTTATCTTTTTCCTGTTCTTAGTTTACCTTTTCCGATTTTTTTTATATCTTATTATTTATCTTTAGTTTTACTCAAATATTATTCAATTATACTTTTTCCATAAATTACAATTTCTTTATATTATATTAATATTTATTAATTCATTAACATTATTATTTATAGGGAATTAACGTTTTCATTAAAAAAACTATATCTTCCGACACAAAAAAAATAAAACCAATGAAACATTACTAAAATCCAATCCTTTACACAAACCTAAAAAATAAACCATAAAGGAACTTTCATTCTATGTGGATGGTCATATGGAGTGAAGGTATATTCAACCTCCATGGTGGTATTATTAAGTGCAAGATTCTTCAACTTTAAGCGTCAATACACGACAGTGGCCTTTGTAGGGACACAAATCTTCCGATGATGGAGGTGAATGGAAAAGAAGTAGAGAATAATGACGATTAGGGAATCCCAACCAATGACTTCTTTCGCTCTTATGTTGAGCATTTACAGGCATAATGTGTAGCCAAGGAATTGTGTTGAGCATTTATCTTCTGATGCGGTCCGTTTTTGTCAGTCGTATATAACACGACATATGTCCTGGTTGGACATGATCCTTGTTGGATATTTTCTTAATTATGTTTAATTATTTGAATTTGTTGGGTGTTACATTACATTTTTATTATATTATTGCTTATTGATTCATTAACAATATTATTGATTTATACTACAATATACATTCATACTTATTAGTTTATGAATATAGCATGAAAATCTATTCTTTTGCTATATTACATGCATTTTTTTTATTTTTTTATTATTTATCCTTTAACTTTGCTCAAATATCATCTTATATTATTTTATAAAATATCACTTTATTTTATTATAAAAATTCATTAATTTATTAATAATATTACTTATATATATACTACATTATACATTTTTACTTATTAGTCTATGAATACATCATATAAATATACTTATTATTCATCTACATATAAGTATGTTTGTGAATGATATATTTTTCCACATTTTTTTTCAGTCAATTCTTGCTCAAATTTTATATTATTTCATAAATAATACTTGTCTATGCCACATTACATATTTGCACTGTATATTTTATTTCATAGTTCAAAATATTCTCTTGTAAATACATTATTTTATAATTATAATGGGATTGTAAAAATATTTAAAGAAAACATAATGTCCATTATGAAAACATATATCATTATTGTCAAATTTTATTATTTCACTATTCAACTTATTTTATTAGATTATGTATTAGAGTTAGAATATCAATTTCATAGGGCTGGCAATAAACCAGGCCGTTCGTGAGCGGCTAGTGGCTTGGCCTATTTTGAGTCTTGCTCGGCTCGCCTTTCTAGATAAATAAGCCAGACTCGGAATTAAAATTTGGTCTTTTTTATTTAAACAGCCTTAGATCGTTTATATTAGGTCTAGCTTGTTAGCTTATAAGGCCAACTTATATAATTAATATATATTATAAAGCTTAAAAGTGTTTAAGATATGAGCCAAAATTATTAATAATTTTGATTCAAAAAAATTAAATGTAATGTCAAAAGAGATATAATAAGTCACTTTTATTCGAAATTATTATTAATTATAGTGTGTTAGATATGTACAATGCTAAAGTGCA
>LTAE01001345.1:42025-57160 GCA_001647135.1 Pontederia paniculata | reverse complement strand
CTCTTGGTGCCATCTAGATCCTACATTAGTATGGATGGTGGTGTTGCTCTTAGCAAAAAGATTGCGCATGGTAAATGCTAAGTATCGAGTCAAGTATGTTGTACCCTAATTAGTAGGCCTTTCCTTTTTTTCGCATATCGAGTCTTATGAATCGAGCTATGCAACTCAAGACTATGTAAAAGCCATGGGCTTTGATGTTGTAAGTTAACATTATGTGTTCTTGTGATAATGTATCGAATTTGTTAATCATTTCTATTGTTGTTTATTGTTGTAATTTATCATTTTCCATTATAATTGTCTATTGTATTCTTGTACTACCTCGGGAACATCCTCGACGCATGTTGGATATCAATTTGATCACGCGTGGGGCGCGCTCGCGGGGAATTATAGAACTTTAGGTATCGGAGCCTAACATCGCCTAACATTGGCTCTAAGTATTAAGATCGTTTGTCTAAAGTTTAGGTCAAAGTTGTCCTAAAAGCCAAAGTCCATGTGAAATCATCAAGAGCATCCACCAAGTATTGTCATCAATTGGAAAGCACTTAATTATGTATCAGATTGTTAGTTACTTAACGAGTGATTGATGGTCTATTTCAGAATATGGCTCACTGTGGTGATCATTGTATTCATATTGATGAGGAACGTCGCACTTTCATGACCAACATGCAAAGAATGACAAGGGTCATTGAAAGGAGCACCATTTGATCAAGAAGTTTGAGTCGCTCAAGTTCTTACGAGAGGTTCATGAAGACAAACTCATCAATATTCACCGGTGACAAATATCCGAACAAGGTAGCTTCATGGCTAGTGACTACTGATGAAAAATTGGAAGTATGTGATTGTCCTGACAAGCGTGACATATTCTACCCACCAATTGACTGACCATGCAAAGGATTGGTGAAAATCTGTGATAAGAATCAAGTTTAATGACGAAGATAGGATCAGTTGGAGAAGGTTTAAGAAAGCATTTGAAAAATAATATTTTTCACAGCATGTAAAAGAACAAAAGTAAAAGGAGTTCATGACTTTGCAACAGGGCAATATGTCTCTTGAAGAATATGTCAACAAGTATATCAATCTTGAGAAGTACAGACCATTGGAAAACTCTAAAAGAGCAAGGCAAACAAATTTGTAGAAGGATTGAATCTTGAACTGCAAATGAGAGTGGTGTGTGGAGAAACTCCTACAATAGCCAACTTTCAATAGTCAAAAGGAGGACTACAAAGGAAAGACACCATGGAAAAATGAAGATAAAGACAAAGAGATATTGAACAGGAAGTGGTGGAGACCACCTAAGAAGGAAGAATCCTCAAAAGAAAAAGCAAATACATGTGCAATTTGCAATAGGATGCATTCACGAGAGTGTTAGTGCAAGACTAGAGCTTGCCATAATTGTGGGAAGCAAGGGCGCTTTATAAAGGATTGCCCCAAAATGCATGAAGCACCAAGGGACAAGGGCAAAGGCAAGATGAATGAGACTCCTCTGAAGATACCAGAGAGAGTCTATACTGTGCAAGCTTAAGAGGTATGTTGTTCTAATGAAGTGATACAAGGTACACTTCCAGTAGCAAATCATTATGCAAATAAATTATTTGATTGGAGTGATATGCACTCTTTCATTTCATATGATTTTGCTAAGTTGTTAAGGGTCAACATAGAAAGAATGTATTATGAATTGAAGATATTGATCCTAATTGGAGATGTATCAACTAGAAGGTACATTCCAAATGTTAGTGTGCAGGTTAAGGGCATCAACTTGCTAGCTAATTTGGTAGTGCTACCCATGGTAGACTATGACGTCATGACACAATTGTACAATGTTGGAAAAAAGTACTCATTTACACTAAGGAAGGACGCCAAATTGTTATTCGAGGAGTGCCTTCTTGCGGACAAAGGATATTAATTTTAGCAATGAAGGCAAACAAGTTGATGAAGAAAGGTTATAGAGATTTTTTTGCAAGTGTCTATGAATGACCCACAACCAAATACATTGGAATGGTTTGATGTAGTGCAAAAATTTTCTAATGTATTTTCTAGAGACTTACTTGGATTGCCACCAGAAAGGGAGATTGAATTTCATATCGATGTATTGCTAGGAACAATACCAATTACTAAGCCACCTTATCACATGGCATCGACATAAATGAATGAATTGAAGACTCAATTGCAAGAACTGATGGATAAGGGATTTATTCGACTTCGTGTATCACCATAGGGTGTGCATGTACTATTTGTCAAGAGGAAGGACGAATCACTTAGATTGTGCGTAGATTATAAAATGCTCAAAAGGTGACTATTAAGAACAAATACCCATTGCCACACATTGATGATATGTTTGATCAATTGACAACGACATCAGTATTTTCTAAGATTGATTTGAGGAGCGGATACCATCAATTCAGAACAATCGAGATATATCGAAAACTGCTTTTCGATCAAGGTATGACCATTATGAATTTTTGGTTATGCCTTTTGGACTAACGAATGCCCCTGCAGTGTTTATGAACTTGATGAACAAGATTTTCAAATCTTATCTAGATCAATTTGTCATCTTGTTTGTGGATGAAATATTGATCTACTCGTCAAGCCTAGAAGAGCATGGGCAACATCTATGGATAGTATTATAGACACTGAGAGAGCATAAGTTGTATGCCAAATTTTCAATGTGTGAATTTTGGTTAGACCAAATTTTATTTTTGGGTCGTATAATATCAGGTGAAGAAATTGCAGTTGACCCATCTAAAGTCAAATTGTGGTGAATCGGGAAAAGCCAAGTACAGTAACTGAAATCAAGAGTTTTCTTGTTCTAGCTAGGTATTATCGAAGATTTATCGAGTTTTTTTTCGAAAATTGCAGCACCTATGACGAAGCTCACAAGGAAGGGTGAACGATCTATATGGACCCAAGAATGTGAAGAAAGCTTTCAGGAGCTGAAAAGAATACTTACAATTGCGCATGTGTTGACACTTTCATCCGGGGAGTGGTGGATTTGTTATATATAATGATATGTGCGGCACATGATTAGATATGTGTGTTAATGCAACACGGAGAGGTTGTAATGCATCAAGACAATTGAAGAAACATGAAGTGAATTACCCAACTCATGACCTGGAGTTGGCGGCAGTTGTGTTTGTACTTAAAATATGGAGACATTATTTATATGATGAAGTGTTCAAAGTGTACTCAGATCATAAGAGTTGAAAGTACATCTTCTCATAAAGGGAATTGAATATGAGAAAAGAAGATGGATGGAATTTTTAAATGATTATAATCTCACCATTATGTATCATCCGAAAAAGGTCAATTCAGTGGCAGATGCATTAGGCCGAAAATGGAAAAGGAGGATGGCTTCCGTGAGAGTATGAGAATGGAACTTGCTTGAGGAGACTGTGCAATGGAAGCCAAACATTATCAAACATGGATCAATGTTAATGGCTCAATTTGGAATTCAATTGGACCTTGTCCAAAGAATTATTCGAGCACAAAAAAATGATGTGGAGTATGATTATATAGTCTCTTTGTGCAACAAGGAACATACTGGTTTCGGATATGGGAATGATGGTGCAATCAGATTTAGGAATCGATTATGGGTTCCTAATGACAAAGAGATAAAAAGAGAGATTTTAGAAGAATGTTATAAATCAAAATTTGTTATCCATCTGAGAAGCACAAAAACGTATAAGGATCTCCAAAGGAATTTTTGGTGGAAAGGAATGAAGAGGAAAATTGTCAAGTTTGTGTCTAAATATTTGGTTTGTCAACAAGTAAAGATTGAGTATCAAAGATCACCCGGTTTACTACAACCATTAGAGTTGTTTGAATAAAAATGAGAACACATAACTATGGATTTTATATCGACTCTACGAAGGATGAGACAAGGATATGATGCTATATGAGTTATCGTGGATAGGTTGACAAAATGAGCACACTTTCTACCTATAAAGACCAAATAGTCCACCGAAAGTTTGATGAAATTATTTGTCAAGGTGATTATCCTTTTACATGGAATTTTAGTTTTTATAGTATCGGATAGAGATCCGAGGTTTATCGCAAAATTTTGGAGAGAAATTCAAAATGTTTTCGGAATGAGGTTGAATTATAGCACGACTTTCCATCCTCAAAGTGATGATCGAAGTGAAAAGACCATACAAACATTGGAAGACATGTTGAGGGCATGTGCAATAGATTGACAAGGAACTCGGGATGCACATTTGTCATTGGTGGAATTTGGTTATAATAACAACTAACATTCAAGTAATGAAATGGCACCTTATGAAGCATTATATGGACTATCATGTAGATCTCCTATATGCTAGACTGAAGTTAGAGAAAGTAGATTAATTGAACTTGAAATGGTGTATGCTGAAAAAGTTGACAAAATCAAGGAAAGAATGTGGGCTTCCAAATTCAACAAAAAAATCTATGCCGATAAAGGTAGAAAAGAGCAAATCTATAAGGTTGGAGACAAAGTATTATTGAAGACATCGCCAACAAAAGGAGTTACGCGATTTAGTCGAAAGGGAAAATTGAGTCCAAGATACATTAGATCATTTGAGGTATTAGAGAAAGTGGGCGAAGGAGCATATAGATTGACATTATCATCATCTTATGCTCGGATACATAATATATTTAATATATCGATGCTACGTAAATATAATTATGATAGCTCACATGTATTAGTTATTCAAGAACCCAACTTAAAAAGATATTTAACATATGAAAAGCGTCGGATAAAGATTTTGGAATGTCGTGAGCACCGTTTTCCCAACAAGGTTGTGCCTATGGTAAAGATTGCGTGTAAGGATCATCAAGGTGAAAAGCCACGTGGAAACTTGAAGAAGAAATGGGAGCTCAATTTCCACATTTTTTTGTGAGTGTTTGAATTGATTTAAATTTGAGAACGAATTTTCTTTTAAGGCGGTAGAATGTAATATCAGCCCAAATGAAGACAAAACATAAAAGAAAATTAAAAAATGAAAAAGAAAAGGGAAATAAAATAAAGGGGAGGCAACCACATGTCATGACCCTATTAGACCTCCATTCCCACTCACACTCACCTTCTCTCACTGTATAAGTCCCAAAATTGTACCTCTTTTATCTCTCACTTCTCTCACTGGGACACTGAAAAATCAGCCCTCTCTTTGGATCTGAAAATTGAAGTGCTTCAATTGGATTTTCAACAACAAATCAGCAAGGAGAGGAGGAGGAAATGAGCTGAGAATCCAAGGAAAAGAAGTTGCGAGAGCTTGGAGAAGAAGAAGTGAAGAGAAGATGCATTGACAAGAAAAAATTAGGGCAAAAGAGCTATGTAAATGGATCCTTGCATTGATCATTTGACCAATGCAAAGTTATGAAACGAATATTGGCATAATGGAGCATGTATTGAGCTGAAATTGATTGTTTTTATTGCTTGTGAAACATGATGTTCTTATCTTGCCATAATCATGACTAATTTTATGAGTTAGAGTGAATTAGGGTTCATATGCTAGTATTGATTAATTTTTATGATTCTAGCTATCATTGAGTGAGCATGTTATTGTATTGAACCCAAATTGATTGATGAATTATTAATATCGATAACTTAGAAGAAAACCCTAGATATGTAGTTCTGATTTTCAGAATTTCACAAAAATTGGTCAACTGACTCACGAGAGGTTCGATCGACTATCGGGCTTCAGGCGCTTTAGGTCCAACCGATCAAATGTCGGTCGAACCTGAACGACCTTAGCGAAGGCCAATCAAATTGAGTCTGACCGACCCTCATATCATATGATGTTTAATGTCATCATAAGTGAATGTCAGTCGGTTTTGGTCTGACCGACCCTCAAGTCGTACGACCCTCATATGGGAATCGGTCAACCAACCTAGGGAAAGGTTCGACCGACCTTTTCTCCAAATTTGTTTTAGTGCGTCGTATTTAAAGTATTGAGTTCATTGATTGATAACCTAACTCATGTATTGCATGCTCGGTCGCAATAGGTTAAATTGTTATGTTTGATATATTGATTGATTGAAATTGCAATTGGACGAATTAATTGGGTGTTTGTCGAATTGGAGGACTTGTCCTCATATTGTATTGAGCTCGGGTAGGATTTGTGAATTGTTTCGCAAAAAGTCCATGGAAGCTAGTGTGTTCCATGATTTAGCTAATCATAATGGCGGCAGGTTACCCCAATCTCTAATTATTGTTAAAGACTCATTAAACTTGATTGAATTGAATATATACTTGTTTATTTGATGGCCGGCGGATATATGGTTTATGGAACCTATCGTTGATTGACATTGATGAATTGCATATTCATATTGATATTGTATGAGAATTGTTTCATATGGGGACGACTATATGAGAACGGATTGAGGAAGTCACAAAGAAGACTTCCGATCATCAAATGCAATAAATAAGATAATGTCTAAATATGAACATATTGTTATTGATATTGAGCATAGAAATGTCTATTGTTATTGAATGTGTATGTCATCGATTGTTATTGCAATTGAGATGGTTAAAGTCCAAGATATAATGACTTTATCATTATTGTTCATTGTTACCATTGAGATCATAATATTTATTTATCATTATGGTTATTGTTATCGATATTATTATGATTTACATACTGGGTGAAAGCTCATGTGACTTTGTCTTATGCATTGGATCTTGCAGGCCGACAGGGTTAGTATGGATGATGGTGTTGCTCTTGGCAAGAAGATTACACATGATAAATGATAAGTATCGAATCAGGTATATTGTACGGCCAATTAGTAGATTTTTCTTTATTTTCAGCACATCGAGTTTTATGAATAGAGCTATGTAACTCAAGATTATGTAAAAGTCATAAACTTTGATGTTATAAGTTAATATTATGTGTTCTTATGATAATATATCGAATTTATTAATAATTTCTCTCTCATTATTTACTTTTCGATCTAACATCATTTTTACAATTTTGATTCCAAACGTATTAATTGCAGAAAGAAGAAAAAAGTAGAGTACACTAATCTTGCTTTACACAAAAGTAACTCTATTCCTATTGAATTAAAACTATTAGACTAAGTAATGAATCAAAAAAATATTCATAAATAGTAAAATGACAATCAAACAATGTCTTTAAGTTCTCATCGGAAGTTGGAGGAGAGGGTGCTTTTCCTCTTTCTCTCTCATCTTTAATTAATATTTTTAAATATTATTTTAGATATGGCAGAGAAAAAAAGATGAATGAGCTGCCACATAAGTGTTAAAACAAAAAAATAGAGGTAAATTAATTATAGCTAGTCAAGAAGATAACACATGAAAAATATTTGAAAGATAAAAAAACTTCTTTTATAAAATGAAGTTAGAGGATTGGATAAAAAATATTCATAAAATTTACCCACAACAAACTTTTTTCCTTGGATAATTAATCAAAGAAACCTGGAATACCTTTTACTTTTATTACTAAGAATTCCATTGATCCAGTGATAAAGCTAAATATCCAAAAATAATACTGAAGACTTTTTAATACATTTGGAAATAAGGACTAGAAAATGGTAAACTGGTTCAAATTTAATTCTCATGTTTGATATCAAGTATCGAGTACACACGATCTCAATTTTGATTCAAAAGCTTTGATGATTCCCACATCCGACCTTATCGGTTTCTGTAAACAAAATGTCTTCCACGTTCATGAGCTGCGCCAAAATATCTCACGACGTAAATATTCACAAAGTATATATCATGCTGAAAGGAGCCAATTACAGTAGCAGGTGGTTGGCAGCTCTCAATGAACTTCAATATCCAGATGAAGTATAAGGAACCAAAGGATCAACGGAAACGTTGATAGAGCGCTTTGATTTCCCTGCAAGAAATGCAGGTCCATGGAAACAATGGAGGGTCTAAGCAGTATGAATGTACCCATCGACTGCTGCACAGATGGCACGAAAACAGAAGATCCGCTGGCTCATGGTTGTAGCATTTGTAACAAACACTTTCTGAAGGCTTGAGGACCAACAAAGGTGGAAAGCAAAGAAAAAGAAAAGATCAACTCTCCGAACTCACTGACCAATAACATAAGACGATATCATGTTGAAATATAAGAAACATTACTTTCTGGGCATTATGCCCAAGATGATTAATTTAGTTCTTACATAACGTCAGGCAGAAACGAAGTAGGAAAATAAGGCTTACCCAAGTTTCAAGGGTGGCTTTTTCTTTATTCAGGGGAATCAAACTATCCACATCTGACAATCCAGAAGGAACGGATTGAGAGTATATCTTCTGATCAGGAAAGCTAGAATCCATCTTTACGATGGTTGAGAAAGTTGCTTTGCAAATGGGGCATGTTGTCACCTTCCCTCTTGAAGCCTGCAAAAATCAACAATATTCATGGTTACAACATCAAAGTAAGATCCCAGCTGGCACCTTTTAAGAGGACATAAATGAATATATTAAACAAAAAGAAGGTTAAGAAACAAAACTAAAATCTGAATATAAATTTTTTTTTCACCAACAAGACTACACTTTCTAATAGTTAACAAGGTATGGGCACCAAGGCAATAACTTTTTAAGTTTTGAAAATAGAGCTCAAGGTTCATACAACTATAAGCATGTAAGATATTCTAATGTGTAGAGAGCAAGGAAAATATTTTGATAGGAAACATATATAGAAAAGAAAATAAATCAATTCAGAAAAAAAGGGTTTCCTTACCATGCATTCAGCCCATCCTTGTATGCATGAGTAACAAAAGCGATGGCCACAAGGTAAAACACCTCTCTTTGAACAAAAATTCGTCAAACATATGACGCATGATATATCAGATTGTTTGTGCTCATTTTCTGGTTCAAAGTTATTATCTCTTTCACTTTGTACATTATGATTTGGATCAGGTTCAGAAGGAACAGTCTTTTCACTTCGATGTTGAGAATGCTCATTCTCTGAACTCATTTCATTGGAAAGTGCATCAGAGGATGTCAAGCTCTTCCAGCCTTCCAGAGGACTTTCATTTCTCAAGTGGTTGATGTCTTCAACTTGTTCAGGTGATGCCATGTTTCTCTGAAAATCGCTGATGGTGTTCACAACTGTCATCTCTCGCAGCGATGATCTAGACCTACTCCTTGAACCATTTATATTGTTCGATTTAGGATAATGGTTATCGTCTTCAAAAGGAGACTCTTGATTCTCATCCAAAATGGTATAGTTCGAAAGATCACAATATGCTTTCTTTTTAACAAGGCGACGACTTCTACGAGCTGGTCCACAAATCACAATACCCCTACTGCTTGATGAGCACAAATGTGGGGAAGGTGTAGAATCCTCAGACTGTTTCATGCAAAGAATCATAAATAAAGATTCAAGTCTAGTAGGAATATATTATAATGAGTGAACACATTATCTGGATAAAAACTATGAGTCTATGATTTATAATGCACTAAGAACAGTAGATTTATGAAACCAAGTAAACATGCAATAAAATAGAACTTATTCCAGAAATCAAAGCAAAATAAAAATAATGAACTTCTATTGTTCGTCATCAAAGAATATAAAAGTATATCTTCCCTTCTGTTCTGACAATATTCAACATCAGCTGTGTAAAAAACTTAATGCATTATGTGTTTCTGTTTACAATCGTTAAATAGAAATCAAATAAGTCAAAAATTAACATCATTATCTATTGCAGATTCAAGCAGAAGTCAGAAAAGATGTCGTTGCACTGTATGTCATTAATTTAAACAAAATCAGGTATTTAAATCAGATGTAATTCTGAAATACATTTGAGAAAGAAGAAAAATAGTTTAAGAAGCACACTAGATCTCATTGGCAAGAGAACTCCTACGATGTATCAGCCTTTCATAGCTGGTTTGAGGGAGAAGACTGTGATTTCAAGGCAAAAGCAAATCCTCTAACAGTTTCTGCAGTATAGGAAAATTGTTCTCAGTTTTTCTTCTACCAACTAGTTTGAATATTAAGGCAGCTGAACAACCAGTTTCATCATTAATCTTTTAGGTAAAAATTCCAGAAAACATAATCTAAAGCAGAGCAGCAAAACATAAGCACATTCCACAATTAAATCTCATAATGCATATTAAGAACTTTTTTATCATCAATTTTTGTAAAGTTACATCGTTCATTTTGTAAAGGTTGTCTCATATATGTTATAATCATTTTGTGGCAGATTGAGTATCATTCATGTGCCAATTCATCACACTCCAAAGCAAACGAAAATCTAAGAAAGAAAAATATTCAAATTCATTTCGGCCTATTGCTTTAGTTTCACCATATGTTACATAAGATCTGATGTTAGCACATGAGATTCTTACCAAAATATCCAAGTCAATAACAGATGGACGAAGAACTCTTTTGCTTGATCTGCAACTTTCTTCTGAAACCTTTTCACACTTCCTAGCAATCTTTGAATCTATGAAGAAATTCTGCATAAACAGAGAAGATTTTCTTGAAAAATCAATTAGTTAGAACATTATGAAGTTAACTAATCCAAATAAAATATCTAAGTTCTATTGGTTGGAGCATTTATGACGAATCAGTTCATGTTCAACGGATTATAACACATGACATTGATATAAATAAAACGACCATAATTGACGATTCAATTTAAATTCCGGACAGTTAAATGCAACACAACATATCGGTTACTTTTGATAACAGTTTATGACTTTCAATTTCTACATCCCATTAAACACAACAGTTCACTAAAATATATAAGGAACTTGAGAGCACATTTCATTCATCTGGATTCATTTTAAGCTTTACCTAGCAATCTGTATTTCTGCCTTTCCTGCTGTCAGTCTTCTTTAACAACTCACATCCAAGTTGTATCAAACATTAATCTTCAAGAGATTGGAGAAAGCTAGGAAAAGGCAAGTCATGATCTCATAATAAGAAAGCTCAATAGTTTGTGTAGAAAAAGGGAATAACGTGATGACAAACATATGTAAACAACAGAAAATGATTAAGCCCAAGCAAGATCATTTATATTCCAGAGAGAAAAGCAAATTAAGTTGGAATGAGAAGGTCATAAAACTAATGAATATGTTCCATGTACATATAAGAAATGAGGATATGCTAGTGAATCATCATCCACTTTAAATCAGACAAATATATTCTCCATGTGCGATCTATGCAATGTCTTTGATCTCTCAATCATGATTTTTTCAACTTAATAGATGCCCATCAAATTAAGGAAACATACTAAACTTACTTCTTTAAGGACACATTTGTCCAACTGGTTAAGATACCTAGTCCTGGAATGCCTTCTTTCTATCCCTGTAGCTTCAGTTGAATTTGGATTATGCGACTTCTCTGACAATGATCCTTGTTCTCTATAACTGATGCACTTTCCTTTAGCATGAGTATCCGAAATTATGGGCATTTCCCAGGTTATCGGTCCAGCTTCTTGGCCACTTCAAAAGAAGATGAAATAATAAATATGTCAAAGACTAGCTTAAATTACATGCACTCTGTTAAGGTGCTATTATAACTGTTACATGATCAGCCAGTGGTATGCAAAAACTTGATTCCATCAAAGACTAAAGAAACAATGGTAAAGGAACAGTTGAGAACTAATACCTCTGCATACAATAAGGACCTTCAGGCAGACGCTTCCCTTCCTTTAAGCAATCCTCAAACCAACGATGGCTAATTATACATGCCCCAACTTTTCTTGCCAGATCATATTTTTTCCCTTCAAATCTCCAACACACCTAGGAAAAATCAAAATAACGAATTTGTGAGCTGTCCACCTATTCAAGTACATACCTTTTGTGCCATCAGAAAAAATTATGAACTAAACCAGTATTTGAAGTCCCAATAAGAATTAATAGACTCACCAAGTGCGTAGTCGATCTTCCCATAGCTCCGACGTAATTAGCGCCACTATTTGCAATAAGCTTAATGAGCTTGAACCGCTGAGTGCCATGGTAACCACTAACAGTTGCAACCACAGATTGCATACCCCGAATTGGCGATTGTCCATTTCCTGAAGGGAAAAAGAACGGATCAAATGGAAAGATTTAATCATCCGACAGAGATTAAAATGAGCAACAATCTCATCACTAAAACACTAGATGTCCAGTATTGAAGAGCTTCAAAAGATCTGAAACATGGAACAAGGGATAAACATCGAATCATTGAATAAAGGGAAACCAATTCACATCAAAAAAAGGATTTAAGGCACAGAGGTATGGGGGTTGACTCATCCGGTTTTGACCCCTTTTGGAGTTCATTGCGGACATGCTGCACACAGAACACTTCCGATTGGCGGCGGCGCCATGGGTGACATCCTTGGCCATCACATGGGCGACGTGGTTACAGCGAAACCGTACAATCTTTGAGGGGGAGAGATGCTATAGCGAGAACTTTGTATATCATGCATCTAATCTTATGAGAGAGTGGGGTTTCGGGTGATTTTGTATTTTTTCTTTTGGGGGCACCTTAAAATGCTCCGATACACACATGTACATTCCCTCACGTTTTAATACAAGTGGATGACCATCGGAACGTGTAGTCATCCTTTTCTGTTTATTTAAGGCAAATGTTCAATGGAAACTGGACAGGAATGCCCACATATCCTATCAACAATTCTCTAATCAGCAAAAACATGAAGCACTTGAAGCACCAAAATTGGGAGGAGATGAAATTTTCAGCATAAAAAGATCTCGTTATCAAAAAGTCAGAATAAATCAGCAAAGAAGAACGAATGAAGGAAAATTTTAACCGAAATCTCCACTAAGCTGCCCAAAATGATCGAATTTCACGTGGATCCTTGAACAGATAGATGGAGAACTGGAGCAAACGCCTTCCGAACGAAATGAAGACTCGTCGCCTTGGAGATCGAGCAACTCCATGGCGCTCTTTGGAACCGGATTCGATTAGGGCTTTTTTTTTCTCGAATTCAAGAAAGATGAGGAAAAAAGGATTGAAAGGGGAAAGTTTTAGAAATAGGAGGGAAGCAAATTCGAATGGAAAGCATAACTTTATTGGTTGGCATAGTTGTAACTTTTCCAAGCTTTAAGTGCAAAATTGTCATTTGCTAGAATAAATAAATATAATAATAAAGAGGTAATAAGGAAACACCACAACCTTCCATCTTTGTTCCTCTTACTTCCTGCACAAGCACTTCTCTCTATCGGGATCGTCCATCGCCGGCACCGTCAACGGAACTGTTTGACATCGACTTCACCGACGATCGCTGGTAAAACTCCGATGCTATGTTCTATATGTTCTGTTATCATTATTCCCAGTCAAATTCTTGCATTTTTGGGGCTGTTTTCATAATAGATTTCCATTGACCGCGCATTTTATTCTGCTGTTGATCTAGGCTTTTAACTCCGCCTATGTTTATAGCTGGTCCCAAGCCCGGATAAAGGAGAAGGGTTGTGTTAGGCCTCGACAGCCAACGTAAAACCTTGTCGAATCTCATGAACATGGATCAACGCGCAATGGCGTCGTATAATCCATGTAGCCGACCCCACCTAGTGGGATAAGGCTTTGTTGTTGTTGTTGTTGTTGTTGTTGTTGTTGTTGTTGTTGTTGTTGTTGTTGTTGATCTAGGCTTTTGGTAGGTGATCAATGTTGTGCCTCTTTATCATTAATTTACTCATCTTTGTTCATCGATTAGATCACCGAAGAATGATATATTGCATGTTTTGCTATAATTCCTTGTTACTGAACATGGTTTTATATTTCTACGTCATTTCTTATTTCATTCGTTGTTAAAAGGGGAAAACTGCAGAGAACCAAGTAACAAAACAGACAACAATGACACTAACATATCCTTCCCTCTCCATGGCTACCACCAATCCTGAGGTGCCAAGTTTATTCCGGTCATAAACACTAATTGTCCACTAATATTTTCCCTAATTTCTCGGATCTACCTTCTAAAAAAACGTATGGATCCATCAGTTAAGCTAATTCTGCATCACATCACTAGAAACACACACATTCTTCCCCCTTCTATTTTCTTGTTTAATATCATGCTTTTCCTCATCACTAGGCTCATACTGACAAGGCAACCGCCAATCAAGTTTACAACATTGTGCATCAACCTAAATAAGTTAGTATAACGTTCATGCTAGCTATACTTCTATTGCCAATTAAGTAATATCTCCCATTAAACACAATAGTGTTTGTGAAAAAACGGAGGACTTTAATTATAATATGGAAAGAAGAGCGCACAAATTAAGCTATAATCAATGAAATCCAATCAGAGAACAATCAGCAATCTATGCAGAAGTCCCACCTGGAGGAGGCATCATGCCCATCGGCACCTGCGGTGGAGCCATCGGATTGGATGGATATTCATTGGGAACCTGCCCGTATGGCATCGGGACGGAACCCATAGGCTGCCCGGGGGCGGCGGCAGGGTACATCCCTCCGGGAGGCATCATGGGGACTGGCGCAGCCGACACCCCAGGCGGTTGGATCACCCCCTGGAAGCCAGGATTAGGGATGGTGGAGTACTGCGGAACCGGAGGAGCTCCCAGCGGCCGGAACGACGGCGCGGCAGGAGGAGGCGGAGGCGGGGCGACGAGGGGCGCAGGGTTTAGCTGGAGGATCGGATTAGGGTTAGGGTTGGAAGGGGGCGGGGGGGCATCTACGGCGGCTGATGCGGAATCCGGTGCAGGGTTGGAAGCAGTATCCTGGAGCGTCGCCGGAGCGGGATTTCCAGCGTCGGATTTGTCGGCATCAAGGTTTCCGGCGGAGGGGGAGGAGGAGGAAGGGGCGATGACCGACATGGGAAAGAGACCGCGAGAGCTCCGGCGAGGGGTGGGGGGGAGGAGAAGGACGGCGATAAGTTCCGGCGACCGGATTCAGGGAACGGTGCCGGAGGCGATCGAGTTCGAGGGGTTTAATTGGGCCGTTGGCCGACAGCCCTCTGTCGAATTTTTTTGAAGGATGGCGGTGATGAGATCGGGAGGAAAGAGAAGGGGAAGAGGAGGGTGTGGGAACAGGCGTCGGCACGTGCTTGACCCGATTTGGGTTTGGACCAACTTAAAATGAGGCCCAATAAGCCCACGAATCATTGTAGCCTAGTACTCCCATCGTCCACCTTATTTTGAATACATAATATATTTTTATTAAATTAAATTCGAGTTACAAATTTTGTAACATTTAAGATATATAATTTTTTCATTCTTTTTTAATT
>LTAE01001345.1:20808-36614 GCA_001647135.1 Pontederia paniculata | reverse complement strand
CCTTTTACATCGGTCGTCCTTTCTTCATCACTGGTCGACCGATTAACCTCTGATCCCTCTTCATATATATATACTCCTTCATTATCGGTCGGCATCTTTACATCTTTGGTCGACCGTTTATGCTTCTGCTCCTTTTCACATGTATTCTCCCTTTAATGTTGGTCGGCCGCTCCATATGCTTGGGACGACCACTGCACACATGTAGTTCTTCAAATATATATTACGTGTGCACAGGTCGTCCATTCCTTCAACTCAGGTCGACCACTACTCTAAACTTGAATACATCCTGTTACAGAAATTAGTTCAACAAGTTCATTAGTATAGACTAAGTTTCCTTACAAATTTGTGATCATCAAAACACTCGGGATCCTAGATTCAACAATTATGATATCTTATCTAATGCTTCTGTTGAAGTAGGATATAATTCTCTTGGTATTTCTTCATATATGTTGGACTATGATCGTGTACATAGAGACTTACATATGGGTTTCGTTGATATAGAGAAGGCATATGATCGTATACCAAGAGATGTACTTTGGAAAGTCTTGCAAAAGAAAAGAGTGGGTGTTGTCGATATCAAGATTATACAATACATGTACGATGCGACATTGACTAAGGTTAGGACACCAGGAGGTGAGACAAAGACATTTTCTATAAGAAATGGCCTACATCGAGGATCATCTTTAAGCCCATATTTGTTTAACTTAGTTGTCAATGCTATAACCGAGAGTATCACAAAGGAGGTTACTAAGTGCATGTTCTTTGCTGATGCTATAGTACTTTTAGCGGATTCAAGTGAAGAGATTAATGAAAATTGAAAATATGGAGAAACACGTTGGAGTCAATGGATTTCTGTTTAAGTAGGAATAAGACAAAGTATATGCATTGCAATTTCACAAATAGACAACTTAGAGATGATTTGAAAGTTAGGTTAGGAGATTATACAATTTCTCAAGTGATAAAGTTTAAATACTTAGGATCAATTATAAGACAAGATGGTGAGATTGATAATGATGTTAACCATAGAATTCAAGTTGGTTGGTGTAAGTGGAGAAAAACTACTGGAGTCCTTTGTGATAAAAAAAGTACCTCATAAGGTTAAAAGAAAATTCTACTGCACTGCTATAAGACCAGCAATGTTATATGGTAGTGAATGTTGGGCTATGAAGGGACAGCATGAACATAAAGTGAGGTTAGCTGAAATGAAAATATTGAGATGGATGTGTGGTCATACTATAAAATATAAATTTAGGAATGATCATATATGTGAACGAGTCGGAGTGACCCCTATAAGCGAGAAGATGGTAGAGAATCGCTTGAGGTGATTTACTCATGTTTAGAGAAAGTCATTGGATGCGCCAGTAAGGAGAGTAGATCAAACAATCTGGAGTCTGATTAAAAGAGAGAGAGAGGAAGGCCAAGGCGACCACTTGACGAGCTAATAGAATGAGATCTATTGGCGAATAATATACCCAAAGATTTGATTAATGATAGAGCGCAGTGACGTCATATGATCCATGTAGTCGACCCCACCTAGTGGGATAAGTCTTTGTTGTTGTTGTATTTCTTCATATATGTGATTATTATCATTGTTAACTGATGAACCATGTTATAGCAAGGATTCTCCTTGAGATATATGTAATGTTCTAGTAGACATTTTATGTGATGTTTTACTCATTTTAATTTTTACTTCTTTTGTGGTTAATTAGTTATGTGAATAATGATATTGTTTTGATAAGTATAATCTATATAATGATTCTTGTTTTATTATGCTAATTACAGGCTCACTAGGAGTCGACATAGAGCACTGTTGATATGACAGCTTTTGTGAGTTCTCTTTCCTCTTATACTTTATAGTTCATTACTTTCAGCATTAATGAATCAAAGATCTGAGATAAGCAATTGTCATCAATTTGGTTTGTCCTAATATCGTTAACATTTCTCTTGATGACATGGTGCATGTTGTACTCTTTTTAGTTATGAATAACATAATCTGAATTTCATATCTTTTCAACATCAAAGCAATTTTTTAATCTTCTCATGTTCTTACATGTACAAAACCTAATTGTGCAAATGGTATGTTCTCTCTGCTTGACTTGGAAATACTTTTTCTATAGTGGAACTTTTTTCATTGGGCTTGTTTTAATACTGATGATAATGCTATGCAGCAAGACAGGTTTCAGGCCATGTCTAATAGTATCATATCAAAGAACATCATATACTATTTTTTTAAAGGACTAGGAAATCATTTGTTGTTATATGACTTCCATATCCCCATGTGTTACTCGATGGTGATTTTGCTGTATTGCTTGCATCTTTATGCTTGCTTACAAATATGGAAAATGTTTCCCTTAACTACAATTCACTAGATGAAATGAGAAGGAAAATTGATTAACTGGAGCAGGGCATCAATGATCTCAAAGCTGAGATGGTGCAGAAGATCCAACCAAACCAAAGCCCGAAGATGACAAACCTTCTAACGAGTCTGTTTAAGTGTATTACCTTAACTGCGACATGTCCTTGTTCATGTTTTCTTTTCAGATCTACTGCATTTTAGAGGTCATGTGGTAGAATTTGTGAGGTCAACCACAATATTTTCATATGACTTCCTCGAGTTATTTTGAGACTTGTAATTCTGAAACTATTGATTGCCTTCTCGTCTTGACTATTTTAGTATTTTTTTATAACTAACTTTAGAATTAGTTACTTCTATCTTGATGTGGTAAACAAAAATATGTCAAGATTTCTATAACTCACCTTTCTTTCACATTAATATGTTATGAAAAAGGGAGTCATGAGAAAGAAGAAACCATGGAGAGGAAAAAGGGTTTGTAGAGGGATCCATTTCTTCTTCTAAATGTGATTTTGGCATTTATTCAATTGAGTTTCAATGGAGCTTCATCAAGACACATGTTCTTGCACATGAAGTAGGGAGAAAGACTTTTGTGTGTGATTGTATAGATAGGGATAGATTATGTGTGTGATTGATTGTATTATTCTTATTAGATTGTTGTTATGAACTAATTGATTGCATTGAATCATGAAAACTTAAAGACTTCGTTAGAATTGTATGTTGAAACCTAATGCTAGGTCATGAACTTTGAATCCTAGTACAGGTAGATTATTAGATTGAGTGGTAGTATGTACAAAAAAACTAAGTTTTACTGTTAGATGTGCATGTACACACGTAGCCTGATGAATGATAACTAGTGTGTGAAAGGAAACCCTAGAATCATGGGAGAAAATTGGTACATAGAGTACCATGGCAGGATTCACGAACTGTGAGAGAAGTCTCACAACCATGCCCTCACGCTCGTGAAAGTAATGTAACGGGTCGTTAAATCGAGAAGAAAAAAACCACTTCTCTGTAGGAGTCATGAAATATCATTAACACACGTGGACCTTGTGGTTTCACGACTATGAAAGTGAGTTCATGGGCCACGGAAATAGGATCTGAAAACCATCTTTCGCGGTCGTGAATCCCATTTACGCCAATGAACACCTTGAATTCATGGCCGTGAAAACTATTTTCACGGGCCGTGAAAGCGAAACCTATTATTCACTTTCTATAGTGGCGGTTGTGATGAACCCTCATGCCTGTGAAGACCTTACTTTCACGCTCGTGAAGATATATTCACCTGCCATGAACAACCCTTAATATTGTATGTTTATATATTGATTTCAAATTGTTCTATTCTTGAATTCTATCTTGATAACTTAGTACCAAATTGCATGTTGAGCCGTAAATAGAATAAAAACATGCAATCATGATTGTTGTATTGATTGATAGAATTTGATATTGAAGAAAAACTTGGCTCCATCGGATTGTCGGATAGATTATTTGTATATTGATTGATTGAACCCAAACATAAGGACGTGGCTATCTTCGAAGAAACATTCAGATGCATATAGTGACCTAGGCCTAGCTAGTTTTATTGGACGATGTACATGTCAGTCCTTCAAAGCATATGAAAGTAATCACCCATCTGATTGATTGATTGAATTGAAACATTGAACATGAAGGCAAATAACAACTTCAAGATCGAACTAAATTGAATTAGTGTGAACTTATTGCAAATCGATAATTGAATATTTATATGTGATAATGCTATTGATGTTCGTGTCATTATTGATATTAAATTGAAATTGAACATTGAACAACAATTAAACTATATGTATTATTATTTATTATATTGATAATTGTACTTATCATGTCGTCCATCCCGAAATGGTGTCGTACTCTAAATACTTTAACCCGGGAGATTCTCCTTTGTACTCTAAATCCATGGAGGTGATTCAAATTGATCATTGGTGGAGATGTGTTAGGTTATCGAGTCACTAACCTATGTTATGTCATTGAGTCTTAGTGTTGGGTCTATGTTGTCGACGGCCTTATGTTATGAAACTTACGTGAACCTATTGTATTGCGTGACCTCTACGTTCAGGATCACCATGGATTATGGATATATTTTGGAATTTGAATCCTTTATGTTAAATACTAGTTTCCGATGCGAGATTATCTCTTCAAATCGTCATATGCTTAAATGATTATTGCTTCCGCTGCTAGATAATAGATCGATATATGATCATTATATTTCCGATGCACATATATTGTAGTGTTGCCATTGTCATAGTGTATAGAATCCCACATGTAGCGTGTCGGTCCTCGCTCTAGTAGAATATTAGGGTGGGTATTTGGGGGCATTACAATTAGAATTTGATATTTCTTAATTATTGTTTGATGATATGTCAGAAGGTCACTTTGAATGCTTGTTGGAATGTTTGATTGTTGTAATTACAATTTTCTATAAACTCATGTTGGAAGACAATGAATATTCAATGAAACCATATGGCATGGGTTTTACTATAAGCATAAGTTAGATGACTGTGGTGCAAAGTAGGTACAAATATTTTGAACTTTGGAATGGCATTGGATGATTATGGAGTAGACAAACTTAAGTTGTAATTTTTTTTTATTTTAGAGTACTTCTTAGAAACAATTATATGACAATAATTAGGTTTGAATTAATAAAGTTTGTCTTGGGTATTTTACAAAAAGAAGTGCATATTGGTGTTTCACGTTATGGGATTGAATTCATTTTATTAAGATGTTGAGTTATTGGATTTGTTTATGACATGAATGTAATTAAAAATTCAGTGTCATACAAGAAGCGATTGGGTATACAAGTTCAACATCGTGCAGGAATTGACTGAACATAGAATTTATGATGAGCAATAGATTAGATCTAGTGACATGCGTTTAATTGGTTGAGTTATGCTACATTTAAATTTTTTTTCTTTTAACAATGGTTGCAAATGTTATATAACTTTCTATGGTTATGGCTCGCTAAGTATAAAGATATGTTAATGGAACATAAAGATTGCAGATTTATAGAACTTCTATGGTCATATATGGATGACATGTTATAGCTCTTGAATATGAACCCTTTGTTGTAGTTCAAATTGCAAGTTCACATTAACTGAGATGTTTGCTACAACCTTGGATAATTGATTAGGTTTTTTTTCTATATATTATATTGCAATTTTCGAGCAGCCTATCTTGGTTGTGGTACCTTTTGGATTTTACAATAAATTAAACATAAAAAGACATAAGTTCTAAGAAATCATCATGCTACGCCTTCACTTTTTAATAAATAATTTTGGAATTTAGGTTTAAAGTTTGAGCAGAGACATAACTTTGAGTCTTTTTTCCCGAGTGGGAAATCATTAATTAAGTTTCTCAACTTTTATTAATCATTAGTTAATAGATTGACCTCTTTTTTGTTGGACTTTAAATTCATGAAAGGTCCAAATAGATTTAAGTTAAATTAAATCTAATTAATTTAGGTGTTTGAGTTGAAGTTGAATTATATAATTTGTGACTTCTGCCCCTAAAAAAAGAAAAAAGAGAGAGAAGGCTGAAGCATATTAAAAAACTAAAAATGATTTTTTTTTCTCTTAATACTTTTAGTAAAAGAAAGGGATTGATCATGCTGAGGATAGCTGTGAAGAAGGGAGAGTTTTTGAGAAGACAAAGAGGTTCTTGAAGAGCAAGAAATCAGAACATAATCAAAATTAAAAAATCTCTTGAGGTTCATGCTAGATATACTTCTATTACCAATTAAGTAATATCTCCCATTAAACAGAAGAATAGTTGTGACAAAAGAAAAAACCTTAAATTATAATATGGAAAGAAGAACACACAAATTAAGTTATAATTAAGAAAATCCAATTAGAGAACAAGCAACGATTGATGCAGAAGTCCCACCTGGAGGAGGCATCATGTTCATTGGCACCTGTGGTGGAGCAGTGGGATTGGGTGGATACCCATTGGGAACCTGCCTGTATGCCATCGGGACGGAACCCATAGGCTGCACAGGAGTGGCGACCAGGTACACCCCTTCGGGAGGCATCATGGGGACTGGCGTAGCTGACACTCCAGGCGATTGGAACACCCCCTGAAAGCCAGGATTAGGGATGGTGGAACATTGCAAAACTGGAGGAGTTCCTAGCGCCGCGGCAGGAGGAGGCGGACGCGGGGTGATGAGGGGCGCAGGGTTTAGCTGGAGGATGGAATTAGGGTTAGGGTTGGAAGGGGGCGGGAGGCATCTATGGCGGCTGATGCGGAATCCGGTGCAAGGTTGGAAGCACTATCCTGGGGCATCGCTCGAGCGGGATTTCCAGCGTCGGATTTGTCGGGATCCAGGTTTTTGGCGGAGGGGGACGAGGAGGAAGGGGCGACGACCGCCATGAGAAAGAGACTGCGAACTCCGGCGAGAGGGTGGGGGGGAGGAGAAGGACGGCTGATAAGTTCCGACGACCGGATTTGGGGAATGGTGTCGGAGGCGATCGAGTTCGAGGGGTTTAATTGGGCCGTTGGCCGAGAGCCCTCCCTGGATTTTTTGAATCAGATTGTTAGATTTAGTGGTAGTACGTACTAAAAACGAAGTTTTATTGACACTGGTTTGTAGTTGGTCGGAATAAGACCCTCTCTTCGTAAGCTTTCTAGTGCGTTCGATCGGGCGCGCGCCCGTAATTTAAAATTTTCCTTTACCTCGGTTCATAAGTTTCCTTCTGGGCCTCTTTTGAGACAATAATATCCACGATTAATTACAATATTTATTAAAATAAATATTATTAAAATACTCTTAAAGTTAATTTATAAAGCTATTAAAAAATTGTATTTTAACATGTTAATTTATTTGTATTTTATAAAAAATAAAAGGAGGAAAGTTAAGATAAATAGAAAATGTGAAGGAAAAATATTATATGATAATAATCTTAAAAGATTATGGATAAAAGTGTAATACAATTGGTTAAAAAAAGAAGTCAACAACTTTAGAAATAAGTAGGAGAACACTTTCCTTAACAACTTATATGTATATTTTTTATTTATTAAATATAAAGATTTTTTAAAGTTAACTTAGTTTTAAAATAGTTATAAGTTAAGCCAAACATGTCATAAGCTATGCTGGTGCCTCAGCGAGAGACGAGAACAATTATGGGCCCAGGCATCAAGAAGCAAATATGATGTCTAGGACGTAACAAATTCAGAATTCAAGAGGAAACTAGGTGCTTCTTGGCAAAAGGTGAGATGGAGCATTGGCAATGGATAGACAATTTGCTTTGGTTTGAGTCGTGGCTATGGACATAGACCCCCTAAAGAATAGTGTTGCTCAACTGCCACATGATACAAGTGAGGATGCAAGAGTAACATAGTATGTTGGATATGATAGGGAAAGGAATTGGAGTGCACTTAGGATCCTTTTACCCCTTATGCTTGGCAGCAATCCGTCGTCCCGCAATGAATGGCCAAGAGGATAAAGTTATATGGATGGCCTCACCTAATAGACTTTTCTCCAGTAGGACATCCTACAAACTATTTGAGTAATAACAACTAAATACAATATATGACGGAATATGAAATCTATTATGGAAATGGAAAAGCCCATATAGAGTGAAAACCTTCCTTTGGTTATGTGTGCATGAAGCTCTCAAAATAATGTTTGCACCATGAGGTCTCGCCAAAAGTGTGTTGTGCTCGTGTTGTGGACAACATCAAGAGAATATCATGCATGCGCTAAGGGACTGTCAACCTTCGACCACCATATGGAAAAGTTAAATTCCGCAATTACATCAACAGTTCTTTTTCACGCATACTAGCACTCGCCTCTGGATGATAAAAATCTCAGGTTAACAGAGAAACTATCCATGGGCGTTAATTGGAACACAATCTTTTGCAACTACATGTTGGCTGCTTTGGAAATGGCATTGTTCTTCTCTTTTTTATACTAGCTTTGTTTGGCTAGTTCCTCATCACACAATTAGCCCATCAGTATGATGAAATATGGTCCCGCATCCACAAGTGCGAGTATGGTCTAAAACCCCACCAAGTTGGCCCAAGATGAACAAAGACGGGTCGTCAAAAGGTTGCCCAAGCATAGAAGGAGCAGGTGCTTGTTACGAGATGAACATGACAGATGGTTGGTGGGATTCAATTGTAACATAGGAATTGTCACACCCTTACTAGCGGAACTATGGGGAATTAAATAGGGCTTGCTGATAGCATGGAACACAGGTATGAAAATACTTAATTGTTGAGACTCATTCCATGGATGCCATCTCTTTGTGCACAGGCTCCCTAGAAGATCTAAGCTGACATAGGAATATTTGTGCAGAAATTAAAAATGTTGCTGCAAAGACAATGGTGGGTAGTGCTCAATCATGTTGGTAGAGAGGGCAATAGTGCTACAGATTAGTTAGCCAAGAAAGCATGTAGATGGACACTAGGTACGAATACACTATCCATGTGCCCACAAGAGATCCTAAGGCAACTTTAAGAGGACATGCTAGATCAGGACGTATCTATGTAACTTCTATTTTTGGGCCTAGTCCCCATATAATCACCTAAAAAAACTAAATTTTATTGCTAGATATGCATGTACACACGTAGCCTAATGAGCGATAACTAGTGTGTGAAAGGAAACCATAGAATCATTGGAGAAAATCAACATATAGGGTACCACGATAGGCACAACTTACGAGGGAAGTCTCAAAGTCGTGAATCAGTCCTTCATGCCCATGAAAATAATGTAATGAACATAGTAAAATAAGAAATTGAAAGATTTCGTTGAAATTGTTTGTTTGGAAATTTCCCGAAAAGCTAATTAGAGGTTCTTCTCTCCATCGGAACAAGGGTTGTTAAATCGAGGAGAGAAAAGTCACTTCTCTGTAGCAGTCGTGAACTACCATTCACTATCATGAACCTTATGATTTCACAATTGTGAAAGTGAGTTCACTGGCCATGAAAATAGGACCAAAAAACCATCTTTTGATAGTAGTTGTGAATCTCATTCACGTTGGTGAACACCTTGAATTCACGATCGTGAAAACCATTTTTATGGGTCGTGAAAATAAAATAGATTATTTGCTTCCCTATAGCGGCATGAGATGAACCCTCACGCCCATGAAGACTTGACTTTCACGCTCGTGAAGATATATTCACGGGTCATGAACAACCCTTAACATTATATGTTTATATATTGATTTCAATTTGTTTTATTCTTGAATTGTATTGCTAACCTAGTACAAAATTGCATGATAAGTCGTAAATAGGATCAAAATATGCAACCATGATTATTGTATTGATTGATTGAATTTGGCATCGAAAAAAGATTTGGCTCCATTAGATTGTCCGTATATTGATTTATTGACCCCAGATGTAGGGCCGTGGCTATTTTCGAAGAACCACTCAGGTGCATATGGTGGCTCAGGCCTAGCTAACATTATTGGATGATGTACATGCCAGTCCTTCGAAGTGTATGAAATTAATCACTCACTTGATTGATTGAATTGAATTGAAACATTGAACAAGATGGCAAATGACAACTTTAAGATTGAATGAAATTTAATTGGACATGAACTTATTAAATATCGATAATTGAATATTTAGATGTGATAATTCTATATTAAATTGAAATTGATAAGATTGAAATTGAACATTGAACATCAATTGAACTATATGTATTATTTTATATTGATAATTGTGTGCTTGTCATGCCGTCCTTTTCGAGATGGTTTTGTACTCTACATACTTTAACCTAGAAGATTCTCCCTTGTATTTTGAATCCATGTAGATAATTTAGATTGATCATCGATGACATCATGATTGCACATGTTTTAGGTTATCGAGTCTCTATTTTATGTTATGTCATTGAGTCTTTGTAACGTGGCGGGGAATCCTTTACCTAGGCATAATCCTAGTCAAAGTTAATTTAATCCCCTATCTCCTTTGTACTTAGGAGTCCTTTAAAACTATTTTTGAGTAGAATTAGAAATATTAATTAACTAGGATAATAATTTAACATTAACTCACACTTATTATTTTCCTAATCCTAATCATACTCCATCTTATCTTATATTGTCTTTTCCACTTTATTCTTTTATTATTTTATGAAATTCTAGGGTGTTACATTCCTAATCCTAATCATACTCCATCTTATCTTATCCTATATTTTCCTTTATTCTTTTATTATTTTATGAAATTCTTGGGTGTTACAGTCTTAGTGTTGGGTCGATGTTGGCTACAGGCTTACGTTATGAAACTTATGTGAAAATATTGATGTATTATGTGATCTCTATGTTAAGGATAACCATGGATTATGTATATATTTTGGAATTTGAATCTTTTATGTTAAATAGTATTTTTCGTTACGAGATTATCTCTTCAAATTGTCATATGCTTAAATGATTATTGCTTTCGTTGCTAGATGATCGATTGATATATGATCATTATATTTTTTTATGCACATAGATTGTAGAATTATCATTGTCATAGTATATAGAATCTCACATATAGCATTGTTAGGTACTCGCTCTAGTAGAATATTAGGGTAGGGATATGAGGGTGTTACAATTTGAATTGATATTTCTTAATTATTGTTTGATGATATGTTAGAAGATCACTTTGAATGGTTGTTGGAATGTTTGATTTATGTAATTAAGTTTTTCTATAAATTCATGTTGGAAGACAATGAATATTCAATGAAGTCATGTGACATGGGTTTTGTTGTAAGCACAAGTCATACTATAGTGATTTTAGAGTAATTCCTAAAAAACTATTATATGATAATAATTAGGTTCGAATTAACAAAGTTTGTCCTAGGTATTTTATAAAAAGAAGTGCATATTGAGAATTTACGTTACATGATTGAATTCATTTTATTAAGATGTTAAACCCTTATGTAATTCAATGGCTGCGTGAAATGTTGATTTATTCAGTCTATTTATGACATGAATGTGATTATAAATCCAATGTCATATAAGAAGCAATTGGGTGTACAAGTTCAACACCATGTAGGAATTGACTGAACGTATAATTTGTAATGAGCAATAGATTAGGCCTAGTGACATGCGGTGAATGGTTGAATTATGATATATTGAACTTTTTTTCTTGTAACAATGGCTACGAAGGTTATATAACTTTCTATGGTTATAGTCCGTTAAGTATAAAGATAGGTTAATGGAACATAAAGATTGCAGATTTATAGAACTTCAAAGGTCACATATGGATAAGATGTTATAGCTTTTGAATGTGAACCCATTGTTATAGCACAAACTGCAAATTCCTAAAATGTTTGATGCAATCTTGGACAATTGAATAAGTTTTTTCTATATATAATATTGCAATTTTCAAGCAGCCTAACTTGGTACACTTTCACATTTTAATAAATAGTTTTGGAATTTAGGTTTAAAGTCTACGTAGTGGCATAACTTTGAATCTTTTATTTTCTTTTAAAAGAGGTTGTTGTACCTCTTGGATTTTACAATAACTTAAATATAAAAGACACAAGTTCTAAGAAATCATCGTGCTACACTTTCACATTTTAATAAATAGTTTTGGAATCATCGTGCTACAGTTTGAATCCAAGAGGTTGTGGTACCTCTTGGATTTTACAATAACTTAAATATAAAATACACAAGTTCTAAGAAATCATCGTGCTACACTTTCACATTTTAATAAATAGTTTTGGAATTTAGGTTTAAAGTCTACGTAGAGGCATAACTTTGAATCTTTTATTTTCTTTTAAATAAATCATTTTTTCTCGAGAGGAAAATCATTACTTGAGTTTTTCAACTTTTATTATCATTATTTAATAGATTGACCTCTTTTTGTTGAACTTTAAATTCATGAAAGGTCCACATATATTTAAGTTAAATTTAATTTAATTAACTTAGGCATTTGAGTTATAGTTGAATTATATCATCCAAATGAAATAAATATGACTTCTCTCTCTCTAAAAAGAAAAAAAAAGAGAGAGATTAAGGCATATGAAGAGAGAAAATGAATTTATTTTCTCTTAGTGTGTTAAATTTGATGTGCTACCAACAATCCTAAAAGCTTAAGCCGATAGGAAGAACAACATTTTTATATTTATATTCTTACACGTGTGGGCCGCTGACAACTTTGGTCCAGCCCAAAGCCCAACACGTGGACAACTAAGGGAGGAAATTAATTTTTAATACGAGCAACGTCGAGGTTCGAACTCGGGACCTCTAGCTCTGGTACCATGTTAAATTTGATGTGCTACCAACAATCCTAAAAGCTTAAGTCGATAGGAAGAACAACATCTTTATATTTATATTCTTAACACTCCCCCTCACGTGTGGACCGCTGACAACTTTGGTCCAGCCCAAAGCCCAACACGTGGACAACTAAGGGAGGAAATTAATTTTTAATACTGTTAAATTTGATGTGCTACCAACAATCCTAAAAGTTTAAGCCGATAGGAAGAACAACATCTTTATATTTATATTCTTAACACTCCCCCTCACGTGTGGGCCGCTGACAACTTTGGATCAGCCCAAAGCCCAACACGTGGACAACTAAGGGAGGAAATTAATTTTTAATACGAGCAACGTCGAGGTTCGAACTCGGGACCTCTAGCTCTGATACCATGTTAAATTTGATGTGCTACCAATAATCCTAAAAGCTTAAGCCGATAGGAAGAACAACATCTTTATATTTATATTCTTAACATAGTGTTTTTAGTCTCCCAATGTCATAGAAAAAAAGGGATTGATTCCTCTTGGCGATGAGGATAGCTGCGAAGAAGAGAGCAATTTTTACAAGAAAGAGAGGTTATTCTTGAAGAGCATAAAATCAAGAACATAATTAGATAGAGAGGATCTCTAAAAAAATTTAATATTGTGATCATATAAAATCACAATAATCAGGTGATACCTATTAATTATTTTAAGATTTTTTCAGGATATTTGTTGATTTATTTTCATTAGATTATTTCTTCGGATTTGAGTAAAATATAAAAGATTTTATATTTCGTTCTTGATATAATAAAATTATTATTGACTTGTGTTTTTTTGCTATTGGAGGGTTTTTCGTGTAAAATTTGAGGTCTCTTTGTTTGATATTATTTTTTGTGCACAATATTGACTTAGTTTATTTAATTCATATATAGAAATATAGAAAGAATCCTAAAAAGTGGTATCAAAACAAGGTTGATTTTGGCGTGTTCTTTTTTTGTGTGAATTAAATGGAGGAAAACTATTTCAGTTGATCAAACCTCGGATAATTATTCAATTTGGAAAATAAGTATGGAGAATATTCTTTAATGTAAATAATTGTTTGATCCTTTTGAAATTCTAAAAAGTATGATAATATTTTAAATTATCATACATTACAAATTGCAATTCTATTTTTTATAAAAAAATTATCATCTTCGAGAAAAAAATAATTTATAAAAAAACTTCTCACTTTTTCACTCTTCTAATATCAATTATTCCTCATATATAATCTCTCTTTCGCTTTTATCTAATATTATGACTTTCTATCTCCTCTTTTATTTCCTTTTCTTTCGACCTAACCATTTTCTCTTTCATATATTACTTGATTTTCTCTTATATCTAATAACTCAACTTCTCTTCTCTCTCTTATAATCTAATGCCATATCTTTCTCTCTCCTCCAATTTTCTCATTTTTCTTCTCTATTGTAATTTTCACTTTCTCTCTCTTTTATTTTTTTTATTTTCTCATTTATATAATATCTCACTTCCCTCTCCTATAATCTAATCTCGTAATTTTCTCTTTCCTATAATTTTCTAATTTTTTTTCTCTTTTGTAATATCTCACTTTCTCTCTCCTATAATATTTCACTTTCTCCCTCTTCCATTTTTTTTCATTTTTTTCTTCATATAATATCTCATTTTTTCTCTCCTATAATATAATTTCATAATTTTCTCTCTCCTCTAATTTTCTCATTCACACTTTCTTTCTTCTCTAATATATCACTTTCTTTCTCTTCCATTTTCTTAGTTTCTTAATATCTTCATTTCTCTCTCTTATAATATTTCACTTCTTTCTCTTATAATTTTCTATTTTCTCCAATTTTATCATTTTCTCTCTCCTATAATATCTTACTTTCTCTCTCCTATAATATAATTTCACAACTTTCTCTCCTCCAAACTTTTATTATTTTATAGTACACTTACTTTCTCTCTTTTATAATATTTTTTGAATTTCTCTCCTTATTATTTTTCATTTCCCCTCTCCTAATATCTCACTTTATTTCCTCTAATATATCATTTTTCTCTCATATAATATTCTATTTCTCTTTTCTTTAATATTATAATTTTATCTCTCCTCTAATTTCCTTATTTTCTCTCATCTAATATCATTTTATCTCATATATAATTTTCTTTTTTCTCCTTTCTTTAATATCCTTTCTCTCGCCTCTATTATTCTGTCTTTCTTGCTCCTCAAATCTACTCTATTTTATCTACTATATATCTTTACTTTCTCTCTCCTTAATATACTCTATTTCTTTTCTTCCTCTAATTTCCTCTCATTCTTTTTATTCACTTTCTCTCACATAATTCTCATCCCTTCTCTAATACTCCCCATTTTCATAGAGATTATAAAATCAAATTTATATGAATAGATTTTGACCTCGAATGGAACACAATAATATTATATTTTCACGATTATGATTCTGTAGAATCACGTTTCACTGAATGTTGACATTCTAAGGAATATTGTATTTCATCAACCAAACTCTAAGATTATATTTCAATTTTAATTAAAATAGATAAATCTAAATGTAATTTCAAAAAAACAAACAAACATTACAACAATTATTTCATAATTTCTTAATTTTTTATTTATAATATTAATTAGATTGTTCAACCCTGCATTCTAATTCTTATTAATTGGTAATTTAGATCACCACTAAAATAAATTACCATTTTATGTACAAATTGTATTTTAAACTCTTAAACAAAAAATTATTAAAATACCATAAAATTATTAAATTTTACCAGTATATTATTGTATATAAACAAACACATAAACATAAAAAAAGTGAGTTTGGACAATATGAGTTTATATATCAATTGTCCATAAAAAAAATCTTAAAAAATAAAGAAATAATGTTGAATAATATTATTTCGTAATAAAATATGATTATTTTAAAAGTTCGGTTGAAAAAATAATTTTATCAAAATGCATGTCATCCTATTGATAATCTGGAATGACCTCTCATTGATACTATCTCATTGCTAATGAGGTGATAATTTAGATTTCAAGAGAAAGTAAAAAATCATCTATAATATGTTACAGTCAAACATGGTAATGTAGTGACCCTGAATATTTTAAATTAAATAACTAATAATTTATCTAAATTATCTCATACCAAACGATCCCTTTGACACTTTTCTAATTTAAGTATCATGCACAACTAATATAAATTATAATATATATAATTGTACATATATATATATATATATATATA
>LTAE01001345.1:5713-20743 GCA_001647135.1 Pontederia paniculata | reverse complement strand
ATATAGGGAAGGTCGAAATCACGAGAAGATGTCAAGTGGTGCATTAGTACGAGGGCATATGTTTAATATTAAGATAAAAGAATTATATTACAAAATAACTATAATCCTAGTAATTTAACAATATTTATTATGTCAATAATATATATATATATATATATATATATATATAACTAAAAAGATTCATTATAATAAAAAGTTTGTTATATAAGAAAATAATATTTGTATAAATATCTAATAACAAAAAGTTTGTTATATAAGATAATAAATAAGAGATAAATTATTTTTTAAAATAATCCTAACTCAAACAAAATTGTTTTGAAGAAAATGGAAGAGAAATTTGAAAATATAAGTATAATACATTATTATATTCTCTGTAGTAATATAAAATTATTTTATAATAAAATTTGGATGTATAAGAGATCTTAAACAAGTTATGAAAATATAAATTGTAATTTACTATTTATGAAGTTTATTTTACCACGAAAAAGGTGTAAGAAATAATAATATTGAAAAGATAAAAGTATAATACGTTATTATCTTCGTAATAATATAAAATTATTTTATAATAAAAAATAATGTATAAAAAGTAAAAAAATAATTATTTTAAAAGAGTTTTCAGTCAAGTATTAATGATTAATTAGATATTTCTTGAATATTTTTTTGCATGTTCGATATTTTCTTAAAATGTGTAACATATTATTATTTGCACAATTATTTTTTTCTTTCAAGAGAAAATCTAGCAAATATATATTGATTATTTTAAAAGATTCATAACTCAACTAAATGAATTTAATTTGATTATAATTGAGAATCTTAGTTTAACTAAAGATGTTTATGTAAGGAAGAGATTAATCTGATTATGAAACTCAAATAAATGAAAGTTAAATATATATACTGATATTCCGAACTTCTTTATAAAGAATAGATTAATATTAATAGTATTTTTAGTTTATAAAAAATAAAGAAATATTACAGATAATATTTTGTATAGTCTCTATATAGAGTGGATAGATTACTCTATTGTTGACAAAAATATTAACTCCCAGATAGTGATTGATTAATAAATAATGATTAATTATTAATGATGAGTGTTTAAGAGTTCAATTAAAGGATGAAAGTAGTGACAAATATAACGATTGAAATAGTCGAGAAGTACAAAATGATGTAAATAAATTTAATGAATTAATATAATAAATTACAATTAATATATAATTTATACACATTTAAAATTTTCATTTTAAATATTTTAATTAATTAATTTATATTGTGACCTTAAAGATTATGAACAAATAGTTTTTTATTATATTATATTTACACACATATTATAGACATAGAAAAATATACTATTTTTATATAAAATAATTTTCACGTACAATATAATTTAATTATTTTATTTTGAGTTATCATTAATTGAGTAAGTAATTTTAATTTTGAATGTATCTTTTTCACTTTGCTAATTGAAAAAAATGTCTCATAAAAAAGACAAATTAGAAATGAAAAATAAATCTTTATTTCTCAATTTTTAGATTTTAATGGAATTATGCTACTAAAATTATTGTTAAAATTTTCACATTGTCGCTCAAATTAATTTATTAAACACATCAATTTAATAAATTAAAATTTTGACATTAGTCAAATATCTAAACTTTATATCAACATATATTGAATAAAATCGTAATATAATGTGAGATTCAATTATTTAATTATATAAACATAATAAATATGTTTATATATATAAATTATATATTATTGTATTTTTTTGTAATGCTTGTAACACAATTCATGTGTTTGATGATAAATTGAAGTACACAAAAATTAAGAACTTTACATTAATATTAATTAATTTACTATTTTTTTTCTATAATTTGTAATTTAATATTCTAAATTTTATTCCAATTGACTAAGAATATTTAGTGGGTCGGATCAACTTGGTGAACTTGATCACCCGAACCGATCCAATCTCAATTAGGTCGATTTAGATTGTTAGTCCGGTCAAATGCGAACTAATTCGATGACCAATGAATCAAATATAAATTTTAATTTTTGAAACTCGATTAACCCGACAAGTCAGAATAAATTGATTTAGATAATAATTTTATATTATTTTATAATTAAAATATATAAGACCTAATACTTTATATCATTAAAAATTATTGTAAACGTTTGAAAATATAATATCTTTTTAATAATATAAGTATTATTAAATATCATAAAAAGTAATTTAAAATATGAAAAAATGAATCAGAATTAAATTTGTTAATTAATTTATCGTTAATTCAACTTAATTCGACCTAATCAAAATTGATCGAGATGCATCAAATTTAATCTCAGATAGAATTAGATCTGATATGTGAACACTCTTATAATAGACTTCTCTCTATATAATTAATATATGTATATATAATTATATGATTAATATTTTTTTAGATAATGTTCATGCATCACACAAATTAATAGACTAGTATAATATTAGAGAGGAGAGAAAATAGAAAAAGAAAATAGTTGAAAATGAATGTGAAAGAATTAATTTTGTTTGTGATAAAAAATTAAAATTATAGTCAAGTTAAATTAAAATAAAACAAATCTAAATGTATTTTCTAAAAACAAACATTAGAATAATTATTGTATATGTTCTTAATTTTCTTTTAGCACCTCCTCCGGACATTTTTTTTTTGCAGGCAGCACCATCTCCTTTCCGGACTTTTCGTTCCAACCGTTTGATTCCGCGAGTGCAATCCCTGACCGCACTTTTTTTTTCTTCTCTAATCTGCTTTTCACCTTTTTTTCTTTAATATTTTCTTCCTCCCCGAACCCAAATTTCTCTTCATCTCCTCTCACTCTCTCGATTTCGCCCCTTCTACACAACCCCTCTCCTCCGGCGGACGACCGATCCCGTACCCTCTCCTCCCGCGGCAGCTGCCGTTTCCGCATTTAACGGCCGGTGACCAGATCTGATCTCCTTCAATCGAGTCCGCGCCCCACCCCATACCCCAGCCAACAGGAACCAGTAAGAGTTCCCTCCGGCGAGCAGTTCCCGGCCGCCTGCTCCTCCATCACGCTTTGGTGCGTCTCTCTCTCTCATCTTCTATGTTCTATTTGATATTTTTGCCTTTTTTGGTGTTACATCTTTCTGTTCTTTGTCCAATAGACCATGCATCAGGGCTCTTTCTCGGTTAACTTTAGGTATCTCTTGTCATAGCACTATTTAGGAATCACATTATCTTACATTGCAGTCATGCTAAATATATTTTTATTCAGGCTTAAAAGAAAGAGCTGTTTTTAGCGGCTTAGGTTTTTTACACCATGATGATGCAATGCATTGAGTTCGCTCCTCCCCATTCGAACTATGAGACATCTCGTACTGAGCATCAACCCACTTATCAGCTGAATCAATCAATTGTTAATTTTTTTATTTAGGCTTAGAATTAGAAAAATGACTCATTTCCAACCTTATCCATAAGTCAATCTATTGCCATATCCTTCAAAACTAGCAGAAAGAAAAATTCTTTCCAGATTCAAAATTTTCTAATAAATTTGGGCAGCATTGCACAATATGCATGCACTGGTTCGTACGAGATAACCTTTTGTCTAAAATCAAGCTTAGACATTTGATCTTATTGGTGATTTTTGGTTATTCTTCTTGTGTTTTCTTGAATAGCCAGTACTTTTAATCAAACCAATTATTGTTACAAAATGTTCTTGAAATATAAAACATATCAAATGGTTGTGCTGAATTTCACATGAGTATGGTGAAATGTTTGTGGCGGGGTTGTTATTCAAGTTCCCTTTCAAATGCATAGCAAGTTTAAATGCAAGCTGAAGTTTTCTCATTAGCAATGAACCTACAGATTGAACATAAAGGTCATTATACTGCAAATAAGTTGTGAACTACCCATTATGCCCCTCCCATTCCATTCCGTTGCAATTGTACTGTCCAAATAACCCCCTCCTATCACTTCATGTGGCAATCGACAAACTCTTTTGAGCAGCTTGTCAATTTTTTGTTCCTTCTGGTGTAATCCAGTGTGTTATGCCGATCTGTATATATTCTTAACAGCACTAGTTTGTTGGCATAATGTTATGCATATTCATAACTTGCATTGTTTCATATGAGGCATATCAGAAGATATTTATCTTGTTACTGCTGCACATAATGTTAACTTCATTTGGGCACATGCATAAAAATCTTCAGACTTCTACACCATCCATAAACAATTACAACAGATCACACAGTTACCATATAAATAAGCAAAGAGAACCTTGTTGAATCATTAATTTCAGAACTCAAAAGCATTATCCATTACATGACAAATACTCCCAAATGGGTGCATCATCAGTTTCAACACATCCATTAAATTCAACAAACATTATGTAGGTACACTTGAAATTTGATCTAAAGTAAAATTTGCATATTCATCCAATGCCACCAAACTCTTGTTGTTATATTCAAACATCATTCTGCTTATCCAACTATGCTGTTACGACAATATGACACCAGTAGTGCGGCTGGAATCTACAAAAAGACAACAGCGTATCAACTCTCAAGCCAAAAGCAGTTGTGCATTCATTTTTTGAAGAATTTATTTTACCAATCCAGTAAGTCCATAGAAAAAAATAAGCAATGAGAGTCGTCTACAAAGGTAGACGACTCTCATTGCTTATTTTTGTGTGTGTGTGTGTGCGCGCGCGCGCGTGTGTGTGTCTGTGTGTGTGTCTGTGTGAGAGAGAGAGAGAGAGTCGCGGGCCGCATGTGTCGACGGTGTCGGCAGAGAAGGTCTGTGGGTGAGAGATCTGAGAGAGAGAAAGAGCGAGAGAGAGAGAGAGATGGTCCGGCCGAGACAAAGAGTGAGAGAGGCAGAGAAGGCAGCGAACTAGAGAGGTCCTGGCAAAACAAAGAGTGAGAGAGAGAGGCAGAGAAGGCGATGATCCTGAGTTTGAGAGAGAGATGGCTGTGATATATGGTTAGCGAAAAGTTATGTTAGGTGAAAAAAATATTTCAAAAAAAAGGTATGAAGGTAGCTTAGAAAGAAAATAAAAACAGGAAAAAAAGTGTGGCCAGGATTGCATGCAACAGCATTGAACGGCTGGAATGAAAAGTACGCCCTCATTTTACCCTTTTTCCTTATCCTAAAACGAAAGCAAGAGACATGATGAGCTTTTTGTCAGTTTTATGGCCCAACAGTTAACCTTTAAATGGGCTCTATCTCTGTGGTCCTTTTCGCGTAAATAGGACTCACATGTCTTGTTCTTTCCTAATAAAACCAATTAAGATTGTCCATCGAATCCGTGGTGCATCTGATGGCCTATCATTTCCTGTAAAAAAATCTGAACAATTGATGTAATAACAATGGAGGGGAAATTAGCTACATGTTGAGTAATTAATGTAGAAGAGATCTATTTGAAATTTGAATAAAGGAAAAAAGAATTCTCACCTCTGCTGCCGTGACGTCGCTCACCTTTGCCGAGGCCAAGAGAGGGGGAGGGATAAGAAAAAGGACCCAGACAAAGAGGAGAGAAAGGATGAGAGAGAGAGAGGAATGGCAGAGAGGGGAGAGAGGACTCAAAGAGAGAATCTCCCCCTCACTTGTGCCTCCATCGTCATGGCCCTTGTCTATCGACCCTCTCTTCTTGAGATTTGTACGGTTCCACCCACTCACTCACTCACTCTCTCTCTCTCTCTCTCTCTCTCTCTCTCTCTCTCTCTCTCTCTCTCTCGCATAAGCATTCCTTCCTCTCTTTCCGAGGATGGAGGAGAGAGGATGCTCACCCTCTTTCTCTCTCTCATTTTTTTATTAATATTTCTAAATATTATTTTATTTATAATTGTTAATGTGGCAGAGAAAAAAAAAGAATGGGCTACCACATAAGGCTATATTTGAATGCAAACTAATGGAGGGGTGAGAAGAGAAAGCAGAATAGGTGAAGGAAAGAGTGCGATAGTGTAAAATTGATGAGTTAAGGTAGTCTTCCCCTTGTTTGAATACAAAATAAAAATGATGAATAGGAAAAAATAGTTTTGTAAAAGATATTTTTATCTTTACTAGATAAATTAACTTATAATAAATTGAAGGGCAAAATTGTTCAAAAATTAATTACCCTTTTCTATTTCACCAAATCAGTGGAATTAAGATGATAGAAGGGGATGAAAGCCCCTCTTAACTCCTCGAAACACCTAACCAAACAAAAAATAGTACACCCCATCCCTTTCAACTCCATTTAAGTCATCCCAATCTCATCATCCAAACATAAAGATAGAGGTAAACTTAAGAGGATAACACATGAAAAAAATTGAAAGATAAAAGACACTTCTATTATAAAATTCATAAAAGCAATAAGGACATTTCCTAAAATTTACCCACTACAAACTTCTTAGATAATTAATCAAAGAAATCTGGGATACCTTTTATTTTTATTACTAAGAATTCCATTGATCCAGCGGTAAAGCTAAATGTCCAAAAATAATACTGAAGACTTTATACATTTGGAAATAAGAACTAAAAAATGGTAAACTGATTCAAATTAAATACTCATGTTTGATATTAAGTATCGAATGCACACCATCTCACTTTTTTTATTCAAAAGCTTTGCTGATTCCCACATCCGACCTTATCGGTTTCTATAAACAAAATATCTTCCATGTTCATGAGCTGTGTCAAACTATCTCACAACGTCAAAAATATTCACAAAATATGTATCATAGTGAAAGGAACCAATTACAGTTGCAGGCGGCAGCTCATAATGAACTGCCGGAGAATAATTCACAAAGTATATATTCAAAAGATTTGTTTTATTCTTGGCCACTTCACAATAGATTTCTGTCGGCCTCACATTTTGTTCCGCTGCTGATCTTTAATTCTCTCTTATTTGTTCATCGATTAGATCATCAGAGAATAAAATTGCATGTTTTGTTATCATTTTTGGTACTGATCATGGCTTTATATTTCTGCATCTTTTTTTTTATTTCATTTGATGTTTAAAGGGGAAAACCGCAGGAAGTGGACTGAAGAAACAAAGCAGACAACAACACAGTGACACATCCTTTCCTCTCCATGGCTACCACCAATCCGCGAGGTGCCAAGGTTAGTCCGGTCATAAACACTACTTGTCCATTAATATTTTCATTAATTTCTCGGATCCACCTTCTAAAAAATGTATGGATCCAAGCGAATTAATCGGGTCAAAAACCATACTCTCTCATTATCCTTTTCCACTATGAGAACTTTTCTAGGGTTGGATTGCTGTATTGTTGAACTCTTGCTTGGATCTGTGTTTATCGATATTTATCCCCTTCTAGATTAAGTGTTTTTATATCTTTATACAAATGGGTATCTGTGACTGGCCCTGTAAATGATTAGGACTGATCATTGTATTTATAAGTTTAAGATGCCCAAAGAATGATAATGATAATTGGAATACTAGACTTATTTCTTCAGTCATATACATAACATGGTAGGCAATTTCTTGAGAGTTATGTTGGGTGGTTAACTTGCATTAAGGTATCACTGTGTTGGAGAAAGCATTTGGAAAACAATTGATGCTAAGTGGTTACTATAAAACCTGATACTTGAAAGAAGTTGTTTTTTGTTTTGTGCAACTGGATATTGAAAACTTGATGTACTGAAGAATCCTCTCTCTTTCTTATGTTTCTGAATAACTTTTTTGGGTAAGATATTTCTTGCTAACCTTTTATTGTTTAAGCTCGCATGCAATTCTCTCAGGGTATGGTGTATTATAAAATTCTTATATTTGCACCAACTGATAAATGCATAGGTGTTAAATATTAATTAGATAATATAGTTTTTTTGTTTGGCTGTGAACAATGAGTAATAGCACAAAGTGACTATTCATATATTCAATGCATTTACTGAAGTGACTGTTATAATTTTAAATGCAACATTGTTTCATGTCATATTGTCGAATTTGAATGGATCAATTAGAATTTTCCATTCAGAAAAAAAGTTTGTGTTAACTAATGCATCCTTTAATTTCTCAAAAAAAAAAAAAAACTAATGCATTCCACATTACCCATGAATTTAGTGACTATTCATATATTCAATGCATTTACTGAAGTGACTGTTATAATTTTAAATGCAACATTGTTTCATGTCATATTGTCGAATTTGAATGGATCAATTAGAATTTTCCATTCAGAAAAAAAAGTTTGTGTTAACTAATGCATCCTTTAATTTCTCAAAAAAAAAAAAAAACTAATGCATTCCACATTACCCATGAATTATTCAACTTGGATATGTTTCTGAATAACTTTTTTGGGTAAGATATTTCTTGCTAACCTTTTATTGTTTAAGCTTGCATGCGATTCTCTCAGGGTATGGTGTATTATAAAATTTTTATATTTGCACCAACTGATAAATGCATAGGTGTTAAATATTAATTAGATAATATAGTTTTTTTGTTTGGCTGTGAACAATGAGTAATAGCACAGAGTGACTATTCATATATTCAATGCATTTACTGAAGTGACTGTTATAATTTTAAATGCAACATTGTTTCATGTCATATTGTCGAATTTGAATGGATCAATTAGAATTTTCCATTCAGAAAAAAAAGTTTGTGTTAACTAATGCATCCTTTAATTTCTCAAAAAAAAAAAAACTAATGCATTCCACATTACCCATGAATTTCAACAAAAGATATGTATCTTGTAATTGATGTGAAATCCTAATCTAAATGCTGATCAACAACTCATAATTCTGCTGTCGTCGTTCAACATTGAATTTGTTATAATTCTATTGTATTAATAAGTGCAAATGTGTGATGTTGCATTGTCATGGAACATGTTCGTAGTTTACAGATGATGTGCAAGTATTTACTTTTCCATATGAAGTCAATGCTCATATGTGTGATTGCTGAACTCAGGGTTGCTATCTATTACATTGCAGTTTTCAATCAGCCTATCTTGGTTGTGGTCCCCTTTGGATATTTACAAGAATGTAAACAAAAGACACCAATTTTAAGAACTTGTTCAATTAATTCATTTTTTTCAATAAATTCATTCGGATGCTTAGATTTAAAGTATTTGCAGCACTGCAGCTAGATAACTCTTTAGTCTTTTATTCTTCATTTTAAATACATCATTTTTTTCCGAGAGGGAAGTTGTTGCTTAAGTTTTCTCATGACAGTTGTCGACTTGTAGCAGAGATTATTATCCATGGAAGGATGACATGTCTTGGTTAAAACTCTCACTTTCTCTCGAGTAATTTATCAAGTGATGCAGCATGAATAATAAATTTATCTCTTATTATGGTATCTTATGTAATGCTTCTGTTGAACTAGGATATAATTCTCTTGGTATTTCTTCATATATGTGATTATTATCATTGTTAATTATTGAACCGTGTTACAGCAGGGCTTCTCCTTGAGATATATGTAGTGTTCTAGTAGACATTTTATGTCATGTTTTATTCATTTAATTCTTACTTCATTTGTGGTTAACTAGTTATGTGGATAAAATGATATTGTTTGATAAGTATATAATGAATTGTTTTAATGCTAATTACAGGCTGACCAGGAATCGACACAGAGCACTGCTGATATGACAGCTTTTGTGAGTTCTCTTTCCTCTTATACTTTATAGTTCATTACTCGTGGCATAAATGAATCAAAGATCTGGCATAAGGAATTGCCATCAATTTGGTTTGTCGTAATGCAGTTAATATTTCTCTTGGTAATAACATGGTGCACGTTGTACTATTTTTAGTTATGAATAACATAATCTGAAATTCATATCTTGTCAACATCTAAGCAATTTCTGAATGTTCTCATGTTCTTTCAGGTACAAAACCTAATTGTGCAAATGGTATGTTCTCTCTGCTTGACTTGGAAATAATTTTTTTCTATAGTGGAACTTTTCTCATTGGTCTTGTTTTAATACCAATGATATTGCTATGCAGCAAGACAGGTTTCAGGCCATGTCTAATAGTATCATATCGAAGAATATCCTTTTCTTAAGTTGGGGGTGTTGAACACCATATACTATTTTTTCAAAGGACTAGAAAATCATTTGTTGTTATATGACTTCCATATCCCCATGTGTTACTCGATGGTGATTTTGCCGGATTGCTTTTATCTTTATGCTTGCTTACGAATATGGAGAATGTTTCTCTTAACTGCAATTCACTAGATGAAATGGGAGGGAAAATTGATGAACTGGAGCAGAGCATCAATGATCTCAAAGCTGAGATGGGTGCAGAAGATCCAACCAAATCGAAGCCCGAAGACGACAAACCTTCTGACGAGTCTGTTTAAGTGTATTACCTTAACTGCGTCATGTCCTTGTCCATGTTTTCTTTTCTGATCTACTGCATTTTCATTTTAGAAGTCGTGGTAGAATTTGTGAGGTCAACCATAATATTTTCATATGACTTCCTTGAGTTATTTTGAGACTTGTAATTCTGAAACTTCAGATTGTCTTCTCGTCGTGATTATTTTAGTATTTCTTTGATAACTAATTTTAGCATTATTTACTTGCTATCTTGATGTGGTAAACCAAAATATGTCGAGATTTCTATATCTCGCCTTTCTTTCACATTGTTATGTTATGAAAATTGTTAAAGGCCTTTTAGTTTGTTCGGTTATAGGTCTTTAATTTAATATGAGAGATAATGAGCATTAAGAAAGATAACAATTATGAGATATTAATATTTTTAATTTTTTAGTAAGGAATTATTAAATTAAAAATTTTAAAAAATAGAAAAGAAAAGGGAATAATGGATCCCATGCATCAAAATCTTTAATTGCTCAAAAAAGCTAATTGTTGATTGAGTGAATTTGGCATTGAAGAAAAAAAAAATTATTTTATCATATTGTCGCATATTGATTGATTGACCCTAGTCATGGGGCCGAGACTTTTTTTGGAGAATCACTCAGTCATTAGACGTAGCTAGTCTTATTGGATGATGTATATGTCATTCCTTTGAAGCATATGAAATAATCACCAAATTGAATTGAAATATTGACAACTTCAATATCAAATTGAATTGGAGATGAGCTTATTGAATATCAATAATTGAACAATTATATATGAAAAGGCTACTAATGTCATTATTGATATTAATTAAAATTGATATTGATCAGATTAAAATTTAACATTGAACAACAATTGAACTATATATATTATTATTATATTGAGAATTGTGTGCTTATCATATCATCACTCTCGAGATTGTGTTGTGCTCTACATATTCTAATTTGGGAGATTCTCTCTTGTATTCTGGATTCGTACAAGTGATTTAGATTGATCATTGGTGGAGGCATGATTGCATATGTATCAAGTTATCGAGTCTCTATTTTATGATATGTCATTGAATTTTAGCGTTGGGTCTACGTTGCCTACAAGCTTATGCTATGAAACTTATCTGAACCTATTGATTTATTAAGTGACTCTGTGTTGAGGATCACCATGAATTATGGATATATTTTGAAATTTGAATCATTTATGTTAAATAATAGTTTTCGATGATGCGCCATTATTTCTTCATATTGTCATATGCTTAAATGATTATTGCTTTAGCTGTTAGATGCTTAAATAATTATCTCTTCAAATCATTATACTTCCTATGCACATATATTGTAGAATTGTCATTGTCATAATGAATAGAATCCTACATGTAGGGTCATCAGTTCCTCGCTCTACTAGAATACTAGGGTGACAATTTGGGGCATTACAATTATAATTATTGTTTTGATGATATGTGAGGTCACTTTGAATGGTCGATGGAATGTTTGATTTTTGTAACTAAAAGTTTCTATAAATTCATGTTGAAGACAATGAATATTCAATGAAGTCCTATGGCATGGGTTTTACTATAAGCATAAGTCAGTTGACATTGGTGCAAGTAGGTACGAATATTTTGAACTTTGGAATGATATTGGAAGATTACGATTTGTTTATGACATGAATGTGATTAAAAATCTAGTGTCACACATGAGGCAATTGGGTGTACAAGTTCAACACTGTGTAGAAATTGACTGAACATAGAATTTGTAATGAGCAATAGATTAAACCTAGTGACATGCGTTGAATTATGGTACATTGATTTTTTTTTCTTGTAACAATGGTTCCAAATGTTATATAACTTTCTATGGTTATAGACTGCCAAGTATAAGGATAGGTTAATGGAATATAAAGATTGTATATTTATAGAACTTCTATGGTCACATATAAATGACATGTTATAGCTCTTGAATATCAATCCTTCGTTGTAATTCAAATTGCAAGTTCATATTAATTAAGATGTTTGTTGAAACTTTGGATAACTATATATGTTTATTTTTTTATATACTATATTGTAGTTTTCGAGCAATTTATCTTGGTTGTGATACATTTTAGATTTTACAATAAATTAAATATTAAAGATAGAACTTAAGAAATCAACGTGCTACACCTTCACATTTTAATAAATAATTTTGGAATTTAGGTTTAAAGTCTTATAAGTGACATAACTTTAGTCTATACATCATTTTCTCCCGAGAGGGAATTCATTAGTTAAGTTTCTCAACTTTTATCAATCATTATTTGATAGATTGACCTCTTTCTTGTTGGACTTTAAATTCATAAAAGGTTCAAATATGTATAAGTTAAACTAAATTTAATTAACTTAGGTGTTTGAGTTGGAATTGAATTATATCGTTCAAATGAAGCTCCCTAAGAAAGAAGAAAAAAAAGAGAGGAGACTTAAGACATATGAAGAGAGAAAATAAGTTTTTTTTTTCTCTTGGTGTTTCTAGTCTTTGGATTTCATAAAAAAAGAAAGTGATTGATCTATCTTGGTGGTGAGGATAGCCGTGAAAAAGAGGGTTTTTGAAAAGACAAAGAGATTTGCTTGGAGAACAAAGAATCAAGAACAAAGTCATATTGAGAGGTTGTCTGAAGGCTTTTTGATATTGTGTGATAATATAGAATCATAATAATCAGGTGGTAACTATTAATTATTTTAAAATTTTTTAGAGGATATCTATTGATTTATTCTTATTAGATTATTGCTTCGATTTTGGACACAATATAAAAAACTTTATGATTTGTTCTTGATATAACAAAATTACTATCGCCCAATAATTTTTACCTAATTTTTACTTTATGATTTGATCTCTTTGCCTGATATTATTATTTTTTGCACAATATTGACTTGGTTTATTTATTTCATAAACAAGAATATAGGGAGAATTCACACCAAGTGGTATTAAAGTAACGTTGATTTTGACATTCTTTCTTGTGTGAATTAAATGGAGAACTATTTCAGCGGGATGATCAAACTGACATCGAGTAATTATTCAATTCAAAAAGTAAGGATGAAGGATATTCTCTACTCTAAAGATTTGTTTGATCATGTTGTATTAGAAAGTAATATGCCAACAAAAAAAAAAGTTGAACAAAGATGCACACAAAAGGTTGTTATAATGATTAGGAAATTTATTGATGTGAATGTTTTTCCTCATGTTACTCAAGAGACAAATACAAGTTCTGTGGAAGAAACTACAAGGCTCATATGAAAGAAATATAGCCCAGAATAAAGTCTTTGTGATTAGAATATTGGTGAACTTAAAATTTTGAATGAAAATTTTATTATTGAACACTTAGTGAATTTCAAAGTTTAATAAATCAATTATGAGCAATGAAGATAGTTTTTGAAGATGAGATGCAAAGATTAATGCTCATAAGTTTCTTACTAGAATCATAGAAAACCTTGGCGATAACATTCTATAACTCTGCTCATAATGATGTTGTATCATTTTATATGATTAAAAATTGTTTGTTCAATTAATAAATAAGGAGGAAGAGCATATGAAAGCTCTTGTCACAAAAAACAAGGGAAAAGATAAAAGCAGATGTCCTAAGAGTCATGATGATAAATTACAATTCAGAGGAAGATTTTTGTGTTAATGGTTATGTGAGATGAGACAAGAATAAGTAACAAAATGGAAAACAATAGAAAGATAAAGACAATCATGGTACCACTACAATGACATGATCTTGTACTTATTTTGGATGAAAATGCAAATATATTTATCTCATTCTGGATTAAGAGTTTTTATATTGTTTTATTCTTGAATTGTAAGTTGATAATCTAGTACTGAATTGTATGCTAAATCATAAATAGGATTAAAACATGCAACAATGATTGTTGTATTCATTGATTGAGTTTGACATAAAAAAAGACTTGGCTCCGTGAGATTGTTAGATATATTGTCCATATATTGATTTATTGACTCAAACGTAGGGACTGACTATCTTCGCAGAAGCACTCAGGTGCATATGATGACAAATGCCTAGCTAGCCTTATTGGACAATATACATGCTAGTCCTTTGAAGCATATGAAATTTATCACCACTTGATTAATTGATTGAATTGAAACATTAAACATGATAGCAAACGATAACTTCAAGATCAAAACAAATTGAATTGGACATGAATTTATTGAATATCATTAATTGAACACATGTGATAATGCTATTGATGTTCATGTCATTATTGATATTAAATTGAAATTGATATTGGGATTAAAAGTGAACATTGAACAACAATTGAACTATATGTATTATTGTTATATTGATAATTGTGTGCTTATCATGTCGTTCTCCAGGATGGTTTCGTATTCTACTTACTCAAACCCGAAAGATTCTTCCTTGTACTATGGATCCATGCAGTTGATTTGGATTGATCATTGGTGGCAGCATATGTAACACCTCAGATTTATAAAATAAATAAAATAAAAAATAAAATAAAGGGGAGATATGATAAGGAAAGATATAGTTTGTTAAGATTAGGAAAATAGTTTGAATTGAAGTCAAACTTTTATATCTTCTTATCAATTAAATATTTCTAATCATATGATGAGTATTTTTAAAGGAATCCTAATCACATTGAAATATTATCTTATAGAATTTTAATCGAACTCAAACTCCATCTAAGGATGAATTCCCTCCCCTATAAATAGGACCCAACCCCTCCTCTCATCCCATAATTTCTTCTTTCTCTCAAACCCAAGGCTACAGAAGTTCTCTCTCTCTCT
>LTAE01001344.1:0-49329 GCA_001647135.1 Pontederia paniculata | reverse complement strand
TATTGCAACTATATATATATATATATATATATATATATATATATATCGAGAATATATAAAAATCAGTAGCTAATTTGGGAAGTGATTTAGCAAAGTAATAATTAGGAAACTATTAGTATTCCAAAAGAACTAAATGTAATAAAGTCATTACCAAGTGAAGGATAAATAGCAGAATATACTTTATAGATTAGAGCAAAGTAAGAGGCACTAATTAAATTTGATCACATATGTGGTTAGGTTCTCCGATCATAGATTTGCTTTGAAATAATTGTCTATTGAGATATTATCATGATTATTGGGATTCGATGTTTGATGTTTTCACGGATTCTGTTACGTTATTTTCATGGATTCATATGTTGTGATGTTATTATCCTATCATGAATTTTTTGAATGTATAATTGCGTGTTTGTTATGAACCTTTTATAAAAAAATATATTTTAAATATGAACTAATATCTTAAAGGATATTATGACATCATTAGTTTTTTAGAGCATGCATGCAGGCTCACGTGAGAGCCATTGATACACTTATGTTGAATTATGGTGACAATATAGTCATTTGTAGGCTACGATAGTACGAACTATTTGACCCCTCATGAAGGATGATGTGATGATTATATGTTAGATTATGATGATGAAAGATTCATCTGCGGGCATGAGGATGGTTGTGTGGATTTTTTGACCTTTCGTGGAGTACGAGTTAGGGTCATTACAGGCGTGATTGGCCCGGGCTATTGGACCTCACTCGTGGCGTATATGATGAAATACTTATAGATGATGAGGTATTATGATGACACTTAGGTTGTGTTCACTACATTACCTTTACACATTATCTAACAATCTATTTTGCCTTCCACAAAGATTATCACTAATTAAATTATCAGTAATGTATATTGCTTTGTTTAGTATGCATAAGCAATTTACATATCAATCTTTATTATTTTATTCATTATATAAAAATAATAATAAATAATATAAAACTTTTACCAAAATGCCCTTAAACAATAGAATTAAGTTTAAAATTTAATTTAAATTATGCAAACTTGAATTACAAACATATACCTAAACTCATAAAATTTATAAATCAAATAAATAAATATATAAAATAAGTAATATACAATTATCTAAAAATAATAATAAATTAATAATAGTTATTCTAAAATATTATTATATTAAAATAATTAATAATTAATTGTTTATTGTTTATAATATACAAAATATCATTAATTAATAATGTTGATATTAGAATTAATCAAAATAATAATAATAATCTATTTAATGATAAAAATATTACTATAGTGATTAATAATAATTGTACTAATCAATAAAATATTATATTATTATTTATTTGGCTATTTTTATTATTTAGTTAAATAAAATTCTAAAGGTCAAATGTGAAAAAAAAATTATGACAGATTACTTGTGAAGTGGCAATCTGGATTGTCTCCTCTCTCGTAGGCAATGAAGTTGACACTTCATAAACAATCTGCATTTCCTACAATGTACATTACCTATAAAATTAAAACAAAGTGAACAAGGTAATATAGTGTGCCCAATAATTTAATACAACATTATTGATAATGTGAAAAGATTACTTCTAGAGATATTGGATCATGCATTGCATGTTTAAACTTTGCATTTGGATTGCGAGTATTTTGATATAATATGATATGATTATATGGTTGACATTTGAGATAAATTTTGTGATTGGATTTTTGTTCAAATTTATTTGTCGGGTTTCATATTTCGTAGAAGCTTTATCCTCACCGAGCTATTCATTATCACACCTCTATTTGTTATTTGTTTTATGTTTGTAGTTGAGGAGGAGGTGATGCTCATCTACTTGTGATGGATGAATATTTGCATATTAATTTGGAAGTAACAAGAGATAATAGTTAAGATTGTGTGTATGAGAAATTCGAAGAGGATATGTCATACTATTCGTTCTTTATTTTGTCATTAACATAAACTATATTCTATTCTTTCGTAAACCCTTATGCCTATTTTGAATCGGTATTATGTCGGAGTTTGTATGAAATCCTATGTGGGCACTTGGCCCATTTACTTTCATCATTATTTTGTTATGGTTATGATATGATGTGAGCTTGACCCTTATACCTTTATGTATTTTATGCATGGATGAATTTTAGTAAAAGTCATATCGAAATTTTTGACAAATTTAAGAGTTAATTTTTTTTTAACCATTGAATTGTAGTGAAATGACGGAGTGTCTTGCGTGGACGTTTGGCCCATTTACTTTATTATTTTGTTATGGTTACGACATAATGTGGGTTTGTCCCTATTCAACGTACGAATGAATTTTAGCAGAGGCCATGTCAAAAATTTTGGCAAATTCAAAAGTTATGTTGAATCATAGTGTTTGAATGTGAATATTGAAATAATCGTAATAGCCTCTTGCGACATCTCGGCGACAGGTTCGAGATGTTGCACTAGCAATTTCACTCGAATTATATCCTTTTAGATTTTCTCGACATCTCAAAACTTTTTTTAACCCCCCAAAACATAATTTGAACCCATAAAGACTTTTTGATCTGATGTGCACTTATGCTGAGATTTTGGGCCACTGATCTAGCCGTGCTTGGTATTTCAGTTGGCTAACCAGGAGCATTAGGCTCATCCTTAAGCTTCACCATTTTAGTCTCGGTTCACGAATCACAACTCTTCTTTAAAGATCTTACCTTATTTGTGTAATGTGTATTATGATGAATGAATATTGTTGACTGAGTCTCATTGTGCCTTTGAGCCTATTGGAGTTGTTGTGCATCAGCCTATAATTCTCAATTTCCAATTTTGGATTTCACTTTCCAATCCCTAGCCTTCACCCAATATTAAATTTAAGAAATTATCAACACCAAATCATAGATATGTATAAACTTCATTCTTTTCAATATTTGGCTTCACATCAATAATGAAGTTTATAATAATCAAACACATAAATTTGATAAATCCAGAAAATTAATCGAAAGTTGATAGCAAAGAGAGTGCATATTTTAAAAGAATAAACTAATATGTTATCGTTACGATTGGACTATTATCGAGTTTTAGGGAAAATTTTTATAAAAAAATATATCATAAATAAGGTCGAGAATAATTTTTGATATTATTAACTCGTTAAGTAGGATTGGTGCATGCATTTTACAACATACACTCAAATTTGCAATTGGCTCAATTTGAATTAATTTTTCCATAGCATATACCATTTTAGAAGTTTATTTTTCAAATTTTACTTATAATAGGAAGTGTTTTCATTTCTTTATTTATATCTAGAATACAATACCAACAACACTCGTTTCACTACAAGAAAAACACAATTTGTGATGGAATTTGCCAAACAATCAGTCACAAACGTGGTTTCTGACGGATCTAATACGTCAAAAAAAAGCGCTCGTTGCAAACGAACTACAATGAATATAAATTTCGTCAGATTTTCTAACGGATATTTCCATCAGAAGTATATCAATCAAAAATTCTGATGGACAATGTATCCGTCACAAATATATTATTTTTCTAAAAAATGATTTATAAATATTTATTATTAAAAATGTTTATTTTATATCTCATTACTATAATAAATTATAAATATTAAAAAAATGTTGCTTATAATTAAAAATAAAAGTAAAAAATGTTTCTTATAATAAAAAAACAAAAGTAAAAATTAAAGAAAAAAATTGCAATAGTAAAATTAAAGAAAAAACTGAAAGAATAAAATTAAAGAAAAAAATGCTAAAATTTTTATAAGAAATAGGTAAACGGCCGCGCAAGGCTCCCTCCGGCTGCTCATGGGTCGGAGCCGACCGACCAGAGAAATCACAAAGAAAAAACAGAGAGGAAGAGGAGAAAGGAAGAAAAAACGGAGAGAAAGAGGAGAAGAGAGAAAAGAAAGAAAAAGGAGAGGAGGAGATCTAACCGGGAGGAAAGAGGTTTAAATAGGAGGGGAGTTGAAAGGACGAACACTTAAGATTGGTGGAACAAACGTCCCTCACAATTTCTGATGGACCTAAGATTCCATCAGAAATTTTGACGGACAAAAAGTCTCACATAATTTCTGACAGATTTAGAATCCGTCAAAATTTCTAACAAAATCTTAAGTCCGTAAAAAATTGTGAGAGACTTCTTGCCCGTCAAAATTTCTGACGGACATAAATTCCTCACAATTTTTGATGGATTTTAAAACCATCAGAATTTCTGATGGACATTTAGTCCGTCAGAATTTATGACGACTTTTATCTATCATAAATTCTGACAAAATTTAAGTCATGTCAAATTATGTGAGAAAAAAAAATTTCGTTACAAATTTCAATTAAAAATTATAAAGAATATTAGACCGTCATACATTTTCGTCATAATTTCATAACTTTTTTATACTGTTTCACGTCAAAATTATTATGGGTAGTGATATGGAGTTTGGAAACCAGGATCAAGAGTTGTAGACGTAATAATGGATACAAATAGTGAAAATCCAATCATCACGAGCCGCAAGATCATTCTCGTGAATCGTGAGTGAAGATCATAAGCTCCACAGGCCATGAAGTGCAATTGGGCAATGATGGTGCAGTTTAACAAGCAATTAAATTTCAACATGGCCACGACAACAAGACAAAAAAAATTATTCTAATTTAAATTTGGATTTTTTAGAGTAAGTTCAGCAGGGGCGGAGGCACATGAGTGCCCATGGTTGCAACTGCACCTACTGAAAAAATAAAATTAATAAAATAGATAATAATTACTTGTGTGTAATGGTGGCTCCGTGGACAATGCGATGGCTAAACCCAACTCATGGTGTTATTTTAAAGTTTTATAGTAACTTATTCATCCACGTTTCAACTGTTTCTTATCCATTCAAGAGTTCCAAGTTTCAACTCATAGTATAAACTTTTTTTTTTCTTTTCAACCATAGAATTTTTTTCCTTTCAAGCTATTCAATCTTTCATCCAATCTTTTTATTTTTATTTTCTCTCAAATTATTCAAGGTATTCCCCAGATAAGTATGTTTTATGTTATTTTTTTCTCCTGCAATAACAATTTATATATAAATTATTTTGCATCTTTTCTGGAATAATGAAATTTCTTTTCTTATTTTTCTTTTATAATTTCATGTAAATTATTACTAATTTACATATGTTTTTCTTTAAAAAAATATATAATATATCCAAAACTCAAGATTTTTTTGGTACAAATTTTTGATATTATTATTTTTCATCAAGTTGTATATCATGAATAACATAGATTTGTTTGTTTAATTTTATTTTTATTCTATTTTTAGTAGATATATTTTATTAATATACATTGAAAATGAGTTATAATATTTTCATAGTTCATTAAGGTGTTAGAGAAACATTTCAAGTGAAGATAATCACCATCAAAAGATTTACTTCATGACGAAGGAAGTGAAATAAAATTATATTGTGAAAATACTTTAAATGATAAGTCAGAATAGTCAAAACAAAGTCAAATTGCTTTAAGTACTCTTTCGAGATATCCCGAAGAAAGAAGAAAAAATTAAACTTATCATCCTAATAATTAAGATGAAATTAGGAGATTTTGTTTATTAAGAGAACCAATACAACCTAGAAATCATTTTTTTCAAATAGAAACAGTGATAAATTACGCAGATTTAATCTTGATTAGTTCAACTAATGTTCCAATTGATTATAATATAATATTATAAAAATATAGTATCTTGTAAATGTTGTTATTTTTTAAAATTAATATTAAAAGTCAAAGTGGAGACGATACATATATCACCGAGAGTTTTAGGAAATCAAATAAAAAATAACATAGGTGAAACATGCCAACATATTTTATATTATTGAAGTGAAAGTGAATTCACTGTAAAATATTTTTGGCTCTGCCACTAAATTTCAGTTGAAAAAAATATTTCTTTCCTTGACTATTGCCTTGGAATTAAAAGAATTTAAATATAAGAAGATTTGAGAGAATTTTCAAAGACAAAAATGATTTACAAAATTTTAATGAAAACCTTATCATCTTTTTTTTTTACTTGGAGAAGGGTCCACACGATTCTAAACTTTGTAAACCTAGAGGATCATATTTAGGGGCGGAGACAGAAAATTTTTCAGTGGATTCACAATTCGACTTGGAGTATTCTCACTGTCATTTCCCTTTTCACTCTCTTCATCATGAAACATAGATCGAGAAGTAGGTGATCTTTTCTTAAAATATTTTTCTAATGACATAATTAAATGCAAAAAATATTTATATCAATTTTTATAAAAAAAAAGATCAAATGCGCAAAAAATAAAACCTGATAAAAAAGAAATATGCTACTAGCTATGAAATAAATATATTAACAAATAATAAATGAACAATTAATTTTTTTTATCCATATGACTCAACAATGCAATAATACATGATAACAAGTATGGACAATTATTCAAAAATCAAACAAAGCAATTTAACGCAAATTAGATATTATAAATTTCTATAACCATATTAAAATATATAAAAGTATAAAATTTAATATATCATTAAAAGGGTATCAATCTAATTATTATGAAAGAATGTAACATCAATTATATTAGTAATATAAAAGAAATATATTATAAATTTCTATAACCATATTAAAATATATAAAAGTATAAAATTTAATATATCATTAAAAGGGTATCAATCTAATTATTATGAAAGAATGTAACATCAATTATATTAGTAATATAAAAGAAAAAAATAGGATAACATATATATAAAAGTAATTAAAATTAATAGTAAAAAATGTAATATAAAGTAAATAGTTTAATACCTGAGATCAAGAGAAGCTTGAGAAGAAAGAAAAAAAATTAAAAGAAGTGAGATGGACTAAATTTAATGATAGAAAAGAATAAAAAAATATTATTTATAGAGGTTGAAATTTAATATTAATTAGAAGTAAATTTATTAATTTAATTGGGCTTACACCAAACAGAGTCCATGTAACAGGCGATCCCATCGAGTTGGAGAAAAAATAGCTACAAAAGTAGGGGATCGAACAAGCGACCTCCTACCGCATTGGAGACTCTACACAACCAACTTGTTTGTGTACACTATATATTCTGAAAATATTTGAGTGCCTGCACGTGCATAGGCAGTCGTATGCCTCCCTTAAAACACAGGATGAGCTTGCACGTCCGAAGACAACATTGAAGATTTGAAGCTGTCATAGGATGATTGAGAGATCTTCTCTTGGTTGTCAAAGTTAGACTTTCATTTTAGTATTTTTAGGATGATTTTTACTATTATTTTCATGCGGATGAGTTGATCATCATGATTATTGTAATCCCTTATTATATCTTTTTGTTCAGTTTTACTATGATTGGTGACTCTGATGCTTTTTTTTTATAATTTGCATGATATTTGAGTTAATAATTGAACGAATAAATGTTATCAATTATTTTCTAGTTTTCGATAAATTAATCTTTTACTTTCAAATTGAAGTAATTCATGACATGTTCTTAAGAACTCGATAAGAATGCTATAGATTGCGTAGCATGTTGATTGTGCATAATAAGAGAGATAAATAGTTTAAGAGTTATATCGTTCATGCATCTTAGATCTTAGTTCGATTAGAGGTGATTTTTTGGAAAGGTAGTTGGTTATACCTAATAAAAGAATCTGGAGTAGTTTTAAATTTCTCAGTAATTTTATTTGTTTTGTTTGTTGGATAAATATTATTGGTGGTGAAATATGTCTATCCCTAATTCTCTTGTCATCCAAGTTTTTAAGGCTCTAGTTATCAATCATCTTTTTATATTTTAGTGTTATATTTTTTTGTTGATTTTAGCTTTAATTCATTGAAATCTTTCTACATTTTCTCATATCGAATTGGGAGTTCAGTGAGTATAGTTATACTTAACTCTTGTGGATCGACATCCTACTCATTTACTTTATTACTCGGTCGATCAGTTTATTTAATATCAATCTTGTTACATATTTTTGAAAAATCACCAAGATAAATTGAGACGAGTGAAGAGCTCCATAAAATAGTAAGTCCAAGCCCATGCAGCACAAACTTGGAATAGCAAATTTGGCAAAGCATCAGAGGTCGTTGTTGGTGTGTTAATTAATATTATAATAAAACCATCAACTTTATACTTAATCTAATGCCTAAGGAATGATTACTGGGAATCAAATGCCTAATGGATGCCTAAGGAATGAGTAGCGGAATGATGAATACACTTTTCTTCTTCTTCTTTCTTTGCAAAAATTTAGCTACCACAAGATTATTATTAAAGCCAACAATCCACATACATGGGGGGCTGAAGACAACCTCCCTTTTCTTAAAATAGGCAACAGGCATAAAGTTTATAATCCACTAGTCATGATCGTAGAGGCTTTGAGCGATGCTTATGCATTTGTTCCTCTAGGCATCAATCAAAAGCAACACTGCGACTCCTCCTAATGTTGTGATGGCGTGATGCCATGACGTTGATTCTGCTCCAAATAAACAGCGCGAGCAAGTACGAGAATTTTTACAAACATTGCACCAGAAAAATATATTAACTAAATCAAGTTTGGTTGGCACATACTATTAGTGAATCTGTATCCTAGGGATGAGAGAGTTAGTAGTCTCGAGTTCGAACTTCGGAGTTATCAATTTAACTAGAATTTATTCTTTGTCGCTAATGTTCGAACACTAGATTAATCGAATATTAGTAACATCGGACACGGGTGGGCCTTAGACCGAAAAAAAAAGAAAAAATATTAACTAATGTTAACATAGAACACATATGTATGCATACGTAATCTTCGTTAATTAATATCTTGTACCTGGCTGGCATAATTGCTATGCTATGAACTTAAACGGTACATATCAGAAGGCAAAAAGAATCGACAAGTCACCAACAGATTGCAAATGATAAGTGTCTGATCCATTGCATCGAACTCACGTGAGGAAATTTAGACACCTCTATTTGCTGTGGTAGGGGATTCAAGAATAGATGCTTGATGAGATTGAAGGATGGCAGATGCCAAAATCCATGGCACCTGGAAGTAGTGTCCTGCTTCCTGTCTGCAACGGCATGGTTCCGGCAAAGTGGACCGCAGATGCTCCCGTAGTGAACCATCCGATAAGAAGTTTGAGGAATTTGTCAGGGAAGTTAATTAGTTACATCCACACTTTGATCAGCTAGAATTCAGTGGAAGACTCGATGGAGAAGTACTGATTTTGTTGAAGGAACCTTTCACACTCACAGGGATTTATGTTCGAGTAAAAGCAGCAGGGTCAGTAAAATGCAGTTTTACAAGAGCATCAATTACTATGGTGAAATGAAACTCTCATGTTAGACGATCAGAATATAAAAAGAGAGAGAAAAAGAAAGTGCAAATGGAAACTGATTAGGCAGAAATATTTTGGCACCAGAGAAACGTGTATTCCTGCAATCAAATTGGGGTAAAAAAAATGAAGGGAAAAAATATTCAGACAAGATATGAGATGCCCACATTATGACTAATATATCATATTGGTATCATCTGAAAAAGGCACCAAAATTTCATCAGGTGACGGACCTAACAGCACCTTTGTCCCCTGCTGCCTCATTCACCTACGTGTTTTTAAATAGCCTGCAACCGTGATCGTTTAGCCTTCAACCCTCAAAAAATCACAGAAACTCTAGCCATAGTAGTACACTGTGGTGAGCTGTGGAGAATGGGGAGGTGGGCGGAGTGGCAGCCGGTGCTCACAATGCTATCAGTTGTTGTCTCCTTCGCAGTGATGAACACTGTGATCAAGAAGGTGGTGGATGAGGGGATGAACAGACTGGTTCTTATCACCTTACGCCAGCTCGTGGCCACCCTGTTTATGGCCCCTATCGCCTACTTCTACGAGAGGTACATATGATCTGAGAATCCTCAGCTACTTTGGATACGTGGAACTCGATCGGTATATACCAGTCTTCTGATCAATTCATGCTGCAGGAAGACGAGGCCAAAGCTCACGCTGGAGATCTGTATGTATCTCTTCTTCAGTGCGGTCTTCGGGTAACAGATTGAGACTCGTAAACGTAACTAAAAGGATGATACTGCAGGAATTTAGACGTGATATAATTCTTCCATTTCAGGGCAACTTTGACGCAGTATCTTTTCTTCCTCGGGTTACAATATACTTCAGCGACGTTTGCTTGCGCTTTCCTTAACATCGCTCCTGCGTTCACCTTTCTGATAGCATTAGCTTTAAGGTATATGTTTTCTCTGCTCTATAAATTGCATTCAGAAACTTAACTTGTTTATAATTAAAATTTAAAACACTGAAGTATGATCAATAAGTATACTTTGTGTTGCACATCCTTTTGCTTTTGTAGATGTTCTAACTCTGATTTCTGAACATTTTTTTTTTCTCATTTTGTCTCAACAGATTAGAGTCATTAAATCTGAGAAGTTTGGCTGGAATGGCAAAGGCGCTGGGCACAACTGTTTGCGTGATAGGAGTCTTAGTGCTGACAATATACAGGGGCGTGCCACTAGTAGGCACAGCACATCAATGGGCATCAGGGGAGCCATCTGGTAATGCCGTGGATTACACATCAAAGAAATGGCTCACAGGAGCATTGACAATACTAGCAGGTTGCATCTGCTGGTCATTCTGGTTTCCTCTGCAATGCAAACTCGGGAAGAAGTACCCGGCGCTGTATACAGGTACTGCTCTCGTGTTCTTCTTTGGTTTTCTTCAAGCTGCGTCCTTGAGCTTAGCCACACAGAGGGGCTTCTCTATGTGGATTTTGAAAACAAAGCTGGAGATCATCACTGTAGTATTTGCGGTATGCAACACTTCCCAAATCCTAATTCTTCATATGTATCTATATTCATACACCTGTTTATTTCTGTTATTTATGTTTTTTTGTCAGACTGTTTATTATTTCACTTGTAGCAGAAGAGCAATATGGATTGCACTTCAGCTCAAAACTAACTAATCGTTTGCTGATATATTAAAGCCAATCATAATGCCTCTTACTAAAAAATTATCACCTAATAAAGAATTACATACTGGTAAAACTAAGTTACAGTAGTGTGCCACACATTATTTTTTTGAAGTTCATAAGATGCCTATTAATTCAATTTGAAACAAGAAGGCTTTATCATAAATCTCAAATACTTTTGGTCAATCTTTTGTGACATGTTTTACTAAAATAAGGTATTAATGTACGTATGAATTAAGATTTGACTTAGAATAGTTTACGTCAACATTATAATTAAAAAATAACTGAATTGTTAATATAAAAAATCTTAAAACATAGAATATGCGTAGACTACGTGTGGCTTATCTTTTATTTTAAAGAATGCTATATATTTTTGTTTATTGATCTAAATCCTTGGATGGTATCAAGAATATATGCAAACCCAATTAACTCTGTTGAGTAGTATAAGGGGAAAACATAAAATATTTTCATCCTTACCTTTCAGCTTTCCCTCGTGTACACTAAACCCACTATCTAGAATCATATGCCTGACTTTAGCATCAATAATCCACTTAAGATACATTAATGCTAAAAGCCAACAGTAACCTGAAGTTGCTTTCAAAATTTTAGCACTAATAAGATGCTTTCCTATCAAACATTTCAGCACTAGGTCCTTCCAATTTTTTTCAGCATATTTTAGTTTCACCTTTGTCTCTCTTTTTTTTCTGTTAATGTATTCCATGGTTTACTAAAATACTTTATTTTCCGGATGCCCTGCAGGGCATAGTGGGTTCAGGATTATGCTTTTTGGCAATGTCATGGTGTGTGGAGAAGAGGGGCCCTGTATTCACTTCTGCATTCACGCCCCTTGTGCAAATCTTTGTCGCCGGTTTCGATTTCACCTTTCTTCATGGACAAATTTATCTAGGAAGGCATGATAATGTCTATATGCTTCTTTTTATTATTCTTTCTCATTTTTAAAAAAAAGTTAAGAACTAGTACAGAAAATAGATTAGGCAATTTATTTAGTTTTAGAAATTTAAGATCTGTAGACTGAGTTTGACTACTCTTTTTACTGCATTAGAAAGAACAAAATCTAGTGCTGTATCTTGCTTTCTGTTAGAATGTACTTTGAACATAGTTTGAGAATCTAACCTTTTGGCATCACTTCTTCCTTCAGTGTTTTGGGATCTTTACTGGTGATCATTGGCCTCTACTTCCTTCTTTGGGGCAAGAGCAGGGAAGCCCACCAAAACGCAGTGAAACCAGCAGAGAACAGTAATGGAGAGAGCCAAGTGCAGTTACAAGCTGTGTGATGAACAGAGTTAGCTCAACGGCGAATTCTCGATATTTTTTCAAAGGGACTATTAGTGCGCCGAAGTTTCACTTTGGTGTTCGGTTGTTCCGCAGCAACAATTTTCGTGGAAAACTTCACATGGAAATTTTGGGCCATATGATTCGCAGGATTCTTCCAAGTTCACACACATATTTGTTATCTCGGGAGTTGATTAATAATTATAATAAAAAAAGAGAGTTGTATTGAATTAATGCAATATATGAAATACTTTTAAAGGGGTGTTTGGTGAATTCTCTCTAAAAATAACCGATAATTTAGATTGTCATAAAAATAGATTATCACTTATTAATATCGATAATATCAAATAATAATGTTTGACAAATACTAGTAATGTAAGCATATTGTCATATTTGTTAGAAAAAAATGATCATTTGGTAGATGTGTCTTTTACTAAAATACTCTTATTACATATTATAGATTTTAAGTCTTCTATTGTGTTTGATAAATCAAAAAATAATATAAAAAAGAGATGATGAATAATAAAAATAAGTAAAACCAATATTTGTTAAATTCAATTCACTAAAAAAATAAAATTAAGTCAAAGAAAATTTATTGATTCACCAAACATGTTTTCTAATTATTCTCGTATCACTCAAATGCTAATTCAATTTGAAAACAACCATCAAACCTTTATGAATTCATTATTAGAAGTTTCACTTAAACTACTCTATCATAATAAATAAACTCTCGTATCAATCCGAGCTTCTTCCACACAATTTTTTTTCTAACACTTAGAGGCAGTAAAAAGAGTAGTTTAAAGTAGATGAACTTGAGACAACGATCTCTCCAGCGTCAATCATTTGTGACTCAGTTAGTTTCAAATCTTCAATAGCAAGTAACCCTTCATAAACTTTTTGTTGGTATTCATTGACAATGGTGATGTTGTTGAAGTAGTTTGAGATGTTTCGTAAGCTAATTGCAACATCTTGAATTTCACGACTCGTACTCTCACACAGCACACCGAAATTGTTCATGGAACTAACCAAAGTGCTCATAAAAGCATCTTTTGTATTGGTCTTCCTCTTTCTAGATGTAGATTGGGTTTGAATGGAAGAATTATTTTGATCTAGAATATTGTTGGTTGGTTGGTTGTTGAGGCATATGGTTGTTAAACTCAACACCTTCATCATTTTCAAAGTGAACATCATCGTCTAGATTGACAATATCTGCAAGAATCTCAACAGCAGCATCTGCAGAATCTTCAACCCTTTTGTCATGTTGCTCGATCTTTTCCAAATATGATGGAAAGATTGTCCTAGTGAGAAAATGGTTTGTTCCGAAGGCCAAATGCGCTTTGATGACTTTGTTAATGTTAAAATAAAATGAAAAATTAGTCAAGTTAGTAAGAAAAAAATGAACATATGTTTATTTTAATTCTTATTCATGTACCTTAACTCATTGGTCTCATACGTCTTGCTCACAAGTCACACAACATCTATGTGGATCTCATTCAAATCCAGATGATTGATATAGCATATCATAAATATCATTATATTGTTTCTTCAATAGTTTATGTCTTGAATAAATATGTGGATGAGCCTTAATACCACATCGAGACGACTTTGCTTTCATCATTTTTTCAAGTTGTAAGAGGAATCTAGGCTTAAAATTGTTTTCTTCTCCAACACTCCAAAATGGATCATTCTTTAACTCTAGAATGCAATCAATCAATAATGCATCTTGCTATGATCTGCATTGATGCTTCCTTGGCCGATTCCTATTTTGAATTTCTCTTTCATCGAGTTAGCATTTAAAAAATTATCACATAAATAATGAAATAAACAACTTACTATGCTATAATTTTCAAAGAAACAAAATGATTGGTTATTATGTTGCAAGTTTAAACATGCATAATGTCAAGAAAATTTGTAAATAAATAGAAATATAAAACAAATCTAACACCCAAAATCACATTAAAAATAAATCATATCATAAGTCTTCAAACTCTAGTCTCGTTCCATATAAATTGTGTCATGTTATCTCTAAATTAACTCCAACCATCCGAAGTTCCCACGTGATCAATAATATCTTCTTCTTCAATGTCATTATCTTCGAGTGATGAGCCATCTGGCATGTCATTCTCAAGTGGATCAATAGACATTTCTCTTCTGATATGATTATGGAGTAAAGCATAAGCAAACACAATTTGTGTATGAGTTTTTAAGGATAAAATGCTCTTTTCCTAAGAATTGTCCATCTCATCTTCAATAACCTAAAACACCTCTCGAGAACATTTCTAGTTGAAGAATGCTTATAGTTGTATAGCTCTTGTGGTGTTCTAGGTTGTCCATTTTGTCTTCAATCATTCAAATGGTAATGTTGACATCTATATGGAGTTAATAAATCTTCTCCATTTGTGTATCCAACATCACATAAGTAATAAAAACCTCTCATGAGAAAAGAACAATCGGAGAACTAGAATGACAACAAACATTCAATAATTATTGATCTTTGAAATGGTCAATATTATTATCGTGGGGCACTTTCAAGTCATTATGTCATGATATTGCATCTCTTAACACTCTACCATCTGCAACTGAACTTTTTAACTAGGTTAAATATAAATAAATTGCATATCTTAACTACAAACTCCTAGAACATTCATTGCAATATCATCTTTTCTTATTCTGTATCAATATCTTGGACAATGCATCTAATATATGTTCCATCTAAAGCACCTAAACAGTTCAAAAAATATATCAAACAAAATCACCTTTATTAAATTTATATATAAGAAAAGATATATCAAACAATAGTAATATACCTTAAACCAGTTCCATCTAAAGTCAGTTGAATCTTCTAGCACAAGCTCTGGTTTCTTTAATAACATGTCGTGGAAAAGAAGGATTGAATTCAGTACAACATTAAAATGTTTGTTAATAGTTTCGCCACTTCTCGTGAATTGTCTTTTGATTATCCTATTCTTAATATGATGGGCATATATATGTAAAAACATCGCAACCATCTCGTCGGCACATATATTTTTAGTATATGATAATCTTCCAATAGTTTTCAACATATCACACAATTTATGAAAGCTTCTTTGATCCATCCGTGTATGTTCAATGCATGCTAAATCAAAATCAAATATAATCCTTCTCAAACTAATCTCTCTAATGACGTGTTGATCATTTTCACTTTCTTTTCTTTGTTTATTTTTTTTTTCCGTCACCAGAAAATATAATACATCTCAATCAAATTATTTAATGAAACAAGTGCCAAATGGAGGTTTATGAGCATCATAAACATAGAAACCAATTGTATTTTGAACTATTATTGCAACTCATCCATCTTATAACACTATCACAAAATGATTGCATTTATCACACATTATTCCAATGTAATAAATCAAACAAATTTAAATAAAAACTTCAAAAAAAATTAATAGATATCAAAACACCTGTAAGTATCTCCTTATATTTATTTTAAATCCCAAAATAATTGATGCATGCGTGTGGTTTATCACATCTTATAAATCAAACAAAATAATTGTATTTATCACATATTAATGCATATGATTAACGTCTTTCATGTTACAAGCATAAATTAAATAATATATTATTATAAATATCTTGAGATCAAGCACACGAGTAAAACAATATTTGACAACATGCATCAAATAAAAAACATAAAATAACATGGCACCATGCACAAATACATGTATAAATTAAATAATATATTATTATAAATATCTTGAGATCATGCGCACAGGTAAAAAAAATGATAACATGCATTAAACAAAAAACAACATGGCACCATGCACAAATACAAGTATAAATTAAATAATATATGATTATAAATATCTTGAGACCATACGCACAAGTAAAACAATATGTGACAACATGCAACAAACAAAAACAATAAAATAACATGGCACCATGCACAAAGACAAGTTCCTAACATCATGAAAATAATGGAGAACAAAAACAATCATCTGTGGCAAGGCAAAAAATTCATACCGAAAAAGTTTCACAATTTTTTATGTTAGACCGTGAGACGACGCACAAGAGCTTCTGCAATTTCTTGAGCCAGACGACGGCCGCACATAGAAAAAATGATTTAATATAATTAGGTTAAAAAGTTATACTAGTCCAATATAAAAATTATAAATTCCACTTTAGTGGGAATCTAGAAAGACACCTTCTTTGGTTGCTATCCAGATTACCAATTATGTGGTAATTCAAATTACCAGTCAAATTAAAATTAGTGGTAATCGGTGTTAGGTAATATGATGAGTCCTGAGAATTTTAAATAAAATAATCGGTAATCTAAATAGATTACCTCATACCAAATGCTCCCTTAGTTCGATTTGCATGCCTTTATAATTGTATAAAAGTAGTATTTGATAATAATTAGTTATCTAACAATTGGACACAAACTTATCTCACCTTCATATTTAAGAAAAATAATCTTAAGAAAATAGTTGACTGTAGGTCTATTTCCTTGTGTAATATCTTGTATAGAGTGGTAGAAAAAATAATAGTCAATAGACTCAAGCCAACTTTAAGTTCAATAATTGACTAGGCTCAATCTGTCTATGTTGAAAAATGATACATTCAAACAATATTTTGATAATACAGAAATTAGTTCATAGCATAAAAAAAGAAGGAAAAAATAAATGCTCATTAAGATAAATATGGAAAAAACATTTGATACGATTTTTTGGAAGGCAATTATGCAAAACCTTCAACAAATGAACTTTCCTCCAAAATTCAAGAACTGGATTAAGATGTGTATCACTTCCCCTAATTTCACATGTTGTATAAATGGTTCACTTTCTCAATCTTTCCAAAGCCATAAGGGAATTACATAGGAGGACCTTTTGTCACCTACTTAATGAACTAGGAAGTTTCACTAGGAAAAATCAATCAATTTAAGTTGGGATCCTTCTCTCTCAATCACTTATTATTTGCTGATGATCTCCTTATCTCCCTCGCTGCAACTGCCTCAAATTATAGAGCCTTAAGAAAATTTTCAAAAAATATGGAGCAATCACAAACTAGGAAATTAATTACAATAAATATGAAATCTTTCTCCTAAATAGATTCAACAATGTCAGAAAAAGGCTAAGATAAAATCAATCCTCAACATGAAGATGGGCTCCTACCCTTTCACTTATTTAGGTGTCGCAATCTCCTATAAATATCGAACTAGTAAAGAGCTTATATCACAACTAAAATTTTCTTCAAGCTTTTCGGATGGAAAATGAAAACCTTGAACCAAGCTGGTAGAACCATCTTCATTAAATCAATTCTAAAATCATATCCTAATTACTCATTAAGCTCCATATATGTATACTCAGGTGTCATTAGCACATTGGAAAAATAATCGAGAGATTTTCTATGGTCCACTGATGGATGGGAAAAGAGGGTATCTCACTTGATAAATTGGGAGAAATCCACAAACTTATAAGTGAAGGGGTCTAGGGATTAGAAACACCTTCTCTTCTAGCAAAAAGGGTAGTAAGATTGTTAAATGAAGATAATGACATATGGTTGCTAGTTAAGAACAAATATGATAACATACAACTATGGAGTGATAACCATCAAGGAAAGGAAGTAGCATGGTCTTGAAAAAAATATTATGTAAATCGTACAGGATATCAAAGTGAGGGGGCACAAGAAATATATAGGATCAGGTGCTAACACAAACATCATGAGTGACCTTGGGTGTTTTGTATACCTTTTAATATGAAGCCAACAAATGTAAACGTTTATTGTCCCTTAGACTCCCTTACTGCATCTGATTTGTTATCGGGTTCTATTTGGAATTTTGCTTTTATTGAGATATTGTGTTGGTTCATCACTGGTAACTTTAATTGAATCTATTCATGTACTTGGTTCTCCCGAGGATGACTTGAGTTTATGGGTTCCTGATACTCGTGGTATAACCAATGTTAAGTTTGTGCATAATTTCCTAAGGATGCTTGTGCCTTCCATACCTACTAGTAATGGTTGGAGCGGATGAAAATTGTTATGAAAAATTCCTGTATCATCTAAAATTCACAACTTTTTATGGAAGCTTTTACACAATCTCTTACCAACTAAAAACTAACTCTTGAAGTTTGATTCAAATACTAATCCCTCATGTGCTCTCTGTGGTCTTAGAAATGAAAGCATAACTCATTTATTTTTTGTTTGTCAAGTTCCCAACTTTGACAGTTAATGCAAAATAAGCTATCACTTTCCTTTAATCACTTTAGTTCATGGACCTCAAATGATTAGATCTTGGAGGGTTCAAACCTTCATTATAGCTCTAAGCTTAAATTATTATCATATATCTCTTTTTGCATATGGGGTATATGGAATCTCTGAAACGTCATCCATTATAAATCCATCCACTCTTCCATTTTCTGATGTATGAAATGGAGCGCAAATACTTGTTGAGGAATACACATTGCACCATAGTTCTGAGGGACCTCCAAAAGATCCACTTTGGATTCGGTGGGAGTATATATGTAGGGGCATCACATAGGGTCTTCTTTTCAGTGTTGGCTGCATAGACATAGGCGCTATAATGCGAAATTCAAAAGTGCTCAAAGTTGCACTTTAGAGATACTTTCGTTGAAGGTGACTTTGCAAATCTACTAGTTGTACTCGGAAAATCAACAAGCTGCCCATGAACAATAAGAACACAATGAGGGACATATGAAATCTATCGAGTAATTTTGAGAATTTTGAATCTCGACACATTTGTCGTGAAGCAAATCAAGCTGCTAATTTCTTAACAAATTTTGATCGATCTCAAAATAATCTCAAAATATCGATGTATTTTGACAAGAAGAGCTCCATCAGGATTTTCTATAATTTTTTATCGAAACATATCTCATTATTATATCAATAGATAATTATCTCTCTTTTTTTTAAAAAAAAAAACTCCACTTGCAAGAGCATCGAATTCCTCCAAATAGCTGGTCTTAAGAAAACGTAAAACTCCACTTGCAGAATTTTAGACAATTTTCACGTAAAATGTAAAGTAAAAGATCTTTAAGTTCGACTCTTGAATCTCCTAGTTTGTTTCTAATTTTCTCATATATTATATTCAATCGACAAAATTAGTTATGATAAAATTCCTATTTTAAGACCCATCACAAAAAGAGCTACGTCAAGTAATTGGATGCGGACATCATGAGGATTATCATTTGACCCTGGAGACACCTCCCCCACACCTAACTTGACACTCCTAATTTTATGTTAAAAATAATTGAAATATCTTTTATATTTAATATTTATTAACAAATATTTACTTTTTTATTAGTTTTCTCATATAAATTTGGCCTCTTAAAAGCATATTAACAAAGTATTTCGTGAATTTTTAATTTTTATTTTACCCCATGCGTATCAATTTATGAACGTGACTCTTTTATTGATGACTTGTGACGTATATTCGTAATCATAGAATTTTTTTATTTGTGGTTGTGGTGTATTATTAAAATTATTAACACACACAAGTCATTTATATATAGTACAATTTACATGAATAATTTGATAATAAAGAATTTGATGATTAAAACTATATTTAACATAATGTTAATATAGTAGTACATAAATTTTCATTTTTTTATATAATATTATGTTATCTATATTATATGTAATATTGCTAACATAATCTAGCATGCAAGTACTAGAAAATTTAATTCACAAAACATGGCATTCATGATTACATTTTAAAGTGGCGTATTATTAATAAATATTTTAAAATTTGAGTATGAATTCATCCTCTAAATTTATAAAAGAAATGCTATATATCAAAATTGTTAATATTTAATAGTATAATAGTTCTTATTGTTTGTATGCTTAAATGTTAACTTTGATATCAAAATTGCTAATATTTGACAAAGTTAGAGAGAGAGAGAGAGAGAGAGAGAGAGAGAGAGAGAGAGAGAGATGTCAATAAATATTAATTGTTAAAACACGTAATGCTTTTAATATTATTTTATTAATAAAGTATTAGTTAAGAAACTCAAATTTCGATTTTACTTACAAAATTAAAAAAAGACCTATTTCTGAACACATCATACATTTCTGTTATCTTCCTCTTTATATTTTCTCAATTAAAATTTGACCAATATAATTAAAAAAAGAAATATTTTTAATCCTTTTTTTACTGTCGTTTTCTTTCTTTTCCACTTCTATATTTCTCTCTATTTTCGCCAGTAAGCACTAAGCACCCTCAAACTTTTCAAAGGGACCAAAAACAGAAAAAAGAACTTGACAACTGAAGATGGCGGCGTTGCTGAGGTCCAAAGCCCTTCTCCGGCCCTCCCTCGCCGGCGCTCTCTTCGCCACTACCCGCTGCGAAGCTCTCTTCTCCGCTCCTCTCCCCTCCAGTTCCTTTCTGCTCAGTCCGCGCCACTACCGCGCCGGCCGCTCGCGCGATGACTTCCCTTCCTCCAGGTACCACTTCTCCACGCCCACCACCTGTTTGATGTTTTGCTTTTGGCTCCGCTTCTCCATTTTCGGATGTTCAAGCGTTTGCATTTGGGGAATGATGGCTTGTTGGATGTGAAATGGGCGGCAGGTTCGAGCAGTCGACGGTGCCGATCAATTGGGGCATCCGCATCGTCCCCGAGAAGAAGGCCTACGTCATCGAGAGGTTCGGCAAGTACCTCCGCACGCTCGACTCCGGCATTCACTTGCTTATGCCCCTTGTTGACCGCATCGCCTACGTCCACTCACTCAAGGAGGAGGCCATTCCCATCCCCGACCAGTCCGCGATCACCAAGGACAACGTCAGCATCCTCATTGACGGCGTGTTGTACGTTAAGGTTGAATAATTGGATATGGTCCTTGGTAGATTTGTGCTACATGAAGATGATTTTGCTGTGTGCTTTTGTTGATGGCTTGCTTTGTTATACAGATCGTGGATCCAGTCCTTGCATCATATGGAGTGGAGAATCCCATATTTGCCGTGATTCAGCTGGCACAGACAACAATGAGGAGCGAGCTTGGAAAAATCACCTTGGATAAGACTTTCGAGGAGAGAGATACATTGAACGAGAACATAGTTGTAAGAACTTCTTGTTGTGATTGTTTGCTCTCCTTATCTTGTATGGTTGTTTATTCTCCTTTAGCAAGAACTTCTACATGCTTTCATGGTAAATGTTTATTTACTTGGAACATTTAATTTTACTGCTTAATTTCCTATCTGTTTGCATGTTTTAACCATATACTGCCATCATATGCTATCAACATATTTGTTAATTATGCTGGATGGAATAAAATAAGGCATAGGCAGCAAAAAGAACAAGAATACATATACGTTTATCCAGAAATTTCACCATAAGTCAAGAGTTAATGAGAAAAAAAAATTATAAGCAACATGTTACACGTACTCCTGCAGTCCAGTCCTACTTATACTAATTGGTCTTAGGCAGCAGTTAACAAAACATTTAGCTCAGCTGAATGCATGAAAGTTTGAAACCCGTGTACTTTTATATTACTTAGAATTCTGCATAGGCTAGAGTAAGTATGATATTAATTATTCCCTTGAATTTTGTCATCTTTATTGTCACTACAAACTTCTGTCATTCTCCCCCCATTAGAAGAGGCTTGTCCTGAAGTTAGACCCTTCATCTTTTAAGTGTATGTTAATAAATCACAAATGATGAAAGCTATTGAAGCTCCATAATCTTTGGATAGCTTAATCTTCTATAGCTTTTCATTTATAATTTGAAAAAGACCACGGTCTCATGATCTGAGATTTCAAAAGTGTCCTTGTAAAATCATTCTTTCCTTGGATGAATATAAACATAACCTCCTTTCTCGAAACTTATTGGCTTTTGACATTTGTTGGCATGTTCTTTGTGCTTGTTTTATCTGGTTGGTATCACATTGATAAATCCTCCCATAAATGTTTCTAATAATCAATCCATCTAGTTGGGTAATCCTCATCCAATTGATCATTAAGGGAATTAAAGGCCTGGTACATGGCATACAAGAGGAGGTGAATATGTGACAGTCTATCTGAAATTAAGTCTGAAGGTGCAATTAATATGGAATTGCAACTTTGTTAATGACTCTCCAAGTATAAACATAACCTAGTACCTATGATATCATTAAACCTTCCTATTTGGTTTTCATTGTTTTAACAATTCACGACCTAACAAAGCAATCGATGATCCTTCTTCTTATTCAGTGCCGAGTATAAGACATTAAGTATGCAACCTAATACCTATACATTAGAATTGAACACAAATTATTCTAATTATCTGTTTGATTATGCTTGTTTTAATCAATCATGGCCAAACAGAGAGCTATCAACGAGGCAGCTTCTGATTGGGGCCTCAAGTGCTTGCGATATGAAATACGTAAGTTGATTAAGTTTGGTTGTTATCTTTGCTATAACATATTGCCTGCAATATTTATCATCCGTCTTTTCTTGGGCAGGGGACATATCTCCTCCCCCTGGAGTAAAAGCAGCTATGGAGATGCAAGCTGAAGCAGAAAGAAGGAAACGTGCCCAGGTTCTTGAGTCAGAAGGTAAATTTATCAATATATTATAACCTGGCTGGCTAATTGTTTTGTATCCTGCACCAACTCTTTTCTATTTCATTTTTCATAAATATTCTGAACAAAAATATTATTACATTGCATGTGATTACAATGATATAATACCCATCTTTCTTGCTTTGGCACATAATAAGCTGCCATCAAGCATTTTCAACATCTAAAGCTGCATTTTCAACATCTACAGCCGGGAAGTTTCTCAACTATCTTCATTTACAGGAGAGAGGCAAGCGAACATTAATATTGCTGACGGAAAGAAAAGTTCTGTTATATTGGCATCAGAAGCTGCAATGATGGATCAGGTTAATAGGGCAAAAGGTACCGCCATTTGCATGGTTCCATGTTATTCAATGATGCAGAATTACCGTACGATTGTTTCTAATTTTGCTTGGCTATCCCATTGAAACTTTGTGAAGTTCAATACCACAACCTTTTTATTGTAGTTTTTTTTTCTGGAGAAGTTGCAATAGTTCTTTTTAGTTGCTGCCTATATAATTGAATTGTTCATGAAGTGTCTGTATCCACAATTTTATTCTATATATGTTACTGATGTTTTCTCACTTGTCCTTGTCGTATGTCAACTGGGCTATTTGTAATTCCAGAGAACACGTTTCATGAAAATACTAGGTGGTGCATCTTCACTCGGGACCTCACTCCCATTTTCTCATATATAAGGAAATCTTACTCCGAAAAGCACCTTTAGCATAACTATATTTAATATGATGATTGAACTGTCAAATTCTTGTGAACTGAGTTATTTTTATAAAGTTCCCTCCAACTTTGCTATCTTCTCAAACCTATCTTATAATTTTATTTTGTAACAGAGTTGTCTTTTATTGTAGGTTACCACGTGACTTGTTAGGGCTGTACGTACCATGTTATGAAATTAATATTAACAAATATTAATAAACTAAAAAAGATGCATTTGGGGGTGAAAGGATTTTCTATTTTAATTTTCTTTAATTTGTTATCAAATTCTTAATATTGAAAAAATGATATGGCATGTGTAATCAGTACGCCATATCAGGTAAATACATAGTTATCTACAATAGTGATTAACATGTAAATGGGCATTTTATAAATTTTAAGTTGGAGAACAGTTTGTTAAATGTAAAATTTTGAGAAAATAGCCAAGTTGGAAGATAGCTAGTTAAAACTACTCGATGTGATTTAAATGTCTTTTCGAAAGAAAATAACTTCATGTTTGCTTTTGATTACACATTTCTGGTTGAATTGCCTAGTGTTTAGGGTTATCAGATGATATATTCTCTTAAAAATATATTTTATCATGACTCTTTGATTCTAGAACTGATTCATATTAATTTTTGACATGGGCTATTGTTTAGTTCCTCCTGCCTATATTTTTGTTGTTTCCTGATGTTGAAGTGTGAAGAGACTTGGGGTAAGATTTATTATTCATGTTCTGGTATACAATGGCACCTCAGGTGAAGCTGAAGCAATCCTAGCCAGATCACAAGCAACTGCAGAAGGGCTGAAGATATTGTCAAAGTCTATAAAAGCAGAGGGAGGTTCTGAGGTAAGCTCTAGTGTTTGCTACAAGCTAACGTGGTAATGACCAGAGCATGCCAAAACCCAACTGCTAGTATTTCCATTGTATATTCTAAATGTAAATGTCTGGATTCCCAACATAAGGAGTTAAGGACAATTAGCTGGAAACTCTATCTACGTTAGCTTCTCACGTTTTCAGAGCAATTTCTGATTAGATAATCTATTCAGTTATTTCTTATGTCTAACATGTCTGCTTTCTCCACTTAATCCCCTCAGGCAGCAAGTCTGAGAATTGCCGAACAATATATAACAGCATTTGGCAGCATAGCCAAGGAGGTATCCGAACATTAATATCCCATGAATGATCTCCTTTTGTGTTCCAATGCTTCTGTCTTTACCTCGTTTTATATTTCTCCAGGGAACGACTCTTTTACTTCCTAGCACTGTGGCTGATCCATCTTCCATGATAGCTCAGGCTTTGACAATATACAGAAATCTTAATTCCAAACAGCTTACTGCCTCTTCACTGGCCAGTCGCCATCCTGATAAATCAGATGAGATCAACATGGATGGGACAGAAGATCTGCCTTCAAACATAGATGATGTTGCAGTTCCAAGCCCTGATCCGAGCGAGAAAAGTTTCTCACTCCAAAGTCCCAAGGGATTAAGCTAGACATCGCTCTTAACATGTTTGCAGGCAGCACAAAAATCTTTAGTTCCATTTGAGGTCCATGCGGGTAAAGTGAAATCTGCGAAAATTCCCAATTCGTTGCTTTGTGTGCCTACTGCAATTGTATCAGTAAATTCTGATATCGAGGATTCAGTCATGCATTTTTGCGTTATCAGGAAAAAAAATACCTTTATCTTCATGTGACTTTCTTTTGTCAGATATATTTGAGCATTATTTTGGATTTTCATTAGTTTGTATCAAAATGAATTTTAAACTTTGATAAAAATCTATCGAGAGGTATATCGTTGTTCATATCAAATCCATGAACTGAGTCACTTAACGTGACATGGTTAAAATGACGTATTCTTGTGCTTAAAGTAATAATTAAAGCTTAAGTTATAGAGGAGAAATTGTTGTATGCATTATCAAGGCCGTCAATCGCTGCATTTGTAGCACTCTAGAAACACATTTTGTCGCGTGACAATATTTTCTGAGAGCGTTTCACATATACATATATTATAATTTGACTTATGATTGACTTTGTTACCAATCACAAAATATTAAAAAAATGTTAAAAATTCATTTTATAATATAAAATAATATGAAAGTCTTACATCATAAAATAATTTATGTCAAAGTCTAATTAATTTAACTCGATATAAAAGATTAAAAGAGGCACTAAGATTATCACTAAGTTATCAGCCATCGGTCATCGTGAGCATATGGCGTTGTATGCACCACCGGTCTTCACCTATCTAGATCACTCACTTGTAGAATCAAAAGTATGGAGAAAATGCCCAGTAGTATAAGACAATAATAGATAAATATTGACATGATAGATAAATGTAAAAATAAATTAATGATTATTCAAAATATTAATTATTTTCTTAATGTAACATTTCATTCTTACTTAATTTTCATCATCTTTTACATACGTACTTTCATCATCTTCATCATACTTATTTTCATCATCTTTAACATACTTACTTACATCCTATTTAACTTTACTTCTTTGTATTAAGAGTGAGTTATAACAAATAGTCATAAATCAATCACTCTGAACATATTTTACATAAAAAGTAAGCTAATACCACTGATAAAAAATTAATTACTCCAACATTTATCTTACTTAAGGAGTAAACTATGGTCAAACACTAAACATTAATTACTACATAACATCATCATATTTTCATTATTCATCTTATTTTTCATCAATCAATCATGCTTTATCTTTCATCAATCAATCATCATTAATCCTAAATTCTCTAAAGTGATATGACAATGAAATATTTAAACTAAGTGATTATCTTTGACGTATCTCGTTAATGATTTTGAAGTGACTTTGAGGGTTGCTTTGGTGACTTTGAATTGACTCATGAGTTTTGGAGGTCTCGTCAACATGTCAATGAGGATGCAAAAGACATGACCAATGAGGATGTTTGAGAAATTCTTTCGTTGTATGGCGGATTGAAGTCAAGCAACAAGAATTGAGTGACAGTTGTCCAACTCCGTCCTATCTTTGAAATACTACAGTCCAAACTTTATCCATACATGGCGACCTAATCATTTGTTTTAGGTGAAGCATGATTTATCCTTATCTTGTCCACATATTAATTCTTAATCAATAACAAAAAAATATATCATTGTTATCAAGAGTTTTGAATAAAATAACATAAAATAATTTAAATAAATTCTTCATCAATCTATCACGACCTGTGAAGGGATCCTTCACGATCGTGACCAAAGGCTTTGTCCTTTTCTTCCCATCATCACGGTCGTAACTTCATTCTTCATAATCGGATCCTTAGGTTCACGGTCATGAAACCATCTTGATGGGAGTAGCTGTAGGTCATCATTCAATTTCACAGTCGTGATCACGAGCCATTTTTCTTCTCTTCATTTCGTTCACGGGCGTGAGACAAACTTCACGGTCCATGATCTTAGATTCATGGTCGTGAATCTCATCTTCGCGACTCGTGTTTCTTGGGTTGACGGTCGTGAAACCCAGCTTCACGGCCATGACCAAAAGTCCTTTCTTTTCGTTCTTTCACGGGTGTGAAGGCCATCCTCATGGTCCATGATCCTGAGGGTCGCGGTATCCCCATGGTCGTGACCTATGTTTCGTGATCGTGATGTTCATCTTCACGGTCGTGATCAGTGGAAAACATGGTTCTCCTCCATATAATCATGATGATTTAATCTCATTATATTTTTAGGGCTAAATAAGGATTAAAAACCATCTTCAGGATAATAAATAATTGTTTCATATTACAATGCCCTAACATGCAGTTACTAATCATGAAAATATTATCTGAAGGGATCCCTCAGTTCATATACCAAATTTTGTGGGATCTTTCGAGATTTGTTCTACTTTAATCTTCGTCTTCTCCTCCTCGTTCCACGCGCTCTTGTAGATTTCCTTGACGTACTCTTTACTCAGTTCATATACCAAATTTTGTGGGATCTTTCGAGATTTGTTCTACTTTAATCTTCGTCTTCTCCTCCTCGTTCCACGCGCTCTTGTAGATTTCCTTGACGTACTCTTTACTCAGTTCATATACCAAATTTTGTGGGATCTTTCGAGATTTGTTCTACTTTAATCTTCGTCTTCTCCTCCTCGTTCCACGTACTCTTGTAAATTTCCTTGACGTACTCTTTAGAATTTGGCGTAGGTCTTAGGGAGAGAGAGAGAGACTCTTACCTAAACACCTTGTGGGGAGAAAGAGAGAGAGGAGGTGGAGAGATGCTAGTGTGGCTAGGGCTCTGGTAGAGAAATAAAATAATGAGAACCTGCCTCCCTTCTAGGTCAAGTTTTCTCTCAAATTGAGTTTAACTCAAACTCTTATTTCTAACACAATCTCTATTATCTAACTTAATCACAGAATTATAATAAACTATTTAACTCAATCTTTATTAATTTTAGTTTTATGAAATTCTGGTAATTACAACATCAATAATTCAGAAGCAAAGGTAGTAATTTTTTTTTTGATAATAAGTTTTTGTATGAGGCGCTCAGAATTGATTTTTTTTATAGAGGTGAAAAGTTAAAATTCTTTTACCATTTATATACAATTTATCTATTACTATTTACTATCATATTGTTATAAAATTCATATGCTCCCTTTATGAGTAAACAATTTAGTTGCTAATTAGTTTAACTAATAGCTAATTGAATTTCGACTAGACGAGATAAGTGATTTCTTAAATTGTTATTATCGTTTTCCTCGTTTTAGTTCTCCAATTGAATTACTAATAGTTTTTTTCTGTCACCAAGGTAATATCGAAAAAAGAGTTAATTCATCAAACTTTTGAAATGTTGCATTAACATACTTGTGATATACCTCGGATCGTCGTCTGAAATGACCATAGTTGGCATCAATAAAGAAGAAAAAAAGTTTACAACTCAAGCCACATACGACAACTTTTGATATTAACAATTTAAAAAAAACTGAACTAATTGATTTATGTTTCTGCAAATTTGTTGTAACGCGAGCGCGCCCCATACGTGGTCGAATCGATATCCGACACGCGTCGAGGAGGCTCCCGATGCGGTACATGAGTACAATAAGTTATCGCAGTGGAAAACGAAAAATTACAGCAATATAACAGCAGTGGAAAATGATTAATAACTTCGATACATTGTCATAAGAACACATAAGGTTGATTTAAAACATCAAAACTCATGGCTTATACATAGTCTTGAGCTCATAGCTAGTACAACAAGCTCGATATGCGGAAAATACGAAAGGACCTACTAATCGGCCATACAACATATTAGACTCGATACTTGGCATGTGTCATGTGCAACCTTCTTGCCAAAAGCAGTACCTCCATACCTAAGTCTGTCGTCCTACGAGATCCAATACATGGACAGAACTTATGAGCTTTCGTCCAGTATGTAAAACATATAAACAATAAAAATAACAATATTCATAGATCATGAGGTCAATATAAACATGATGACAATATATCAATAGACAATAATGATTAAGTCGTTATATCTTAAAATTTTAATTATTTTCATATCAATAACAATTACTAACATAAACACTCAATACATTAGGCATCCTAATATTAAATATCAATATTAATATGTTTCATGCTAGACTTATCTTATTTGTTGTCATTTGATGATCGAAAGTTCTCTTTGTGACTTCTCTTTCCCTAAATCTCTCCTCCTCTTCTTCCTTCGAGCTCCACCAAAAATTTCACTTTGCCTTAGTTCTAATCTTCCTTCTCTTTGCTGATTTACAGCTGCAATTAATTGAATCCAGATCAATTTTCGAATTTGGACATGAGGACTAGTTCTCCCAAATGGGTTAAAAAAATAATAAAATTCTGATTGTGAGCTTATATAGTGAGGTTGGGAGAGAGAATGAGTGGACTTGGGGGTCAAATAGAGTTTTCACACGTGGATTTCCCATCACTTTTCTTTTCCATTTTCCATTTTTTTTTATTTTTCTTTTATTTTGAGCAGATATTACATTTGCAATCTGTTTCTTGTAATTATCGGAAAAGACCTTCGGTGCTCTACACGAAGGATTCATATTTCTATCACTCGATTGACCAACACAACATTGTAAGGTAAAACTAGGAGATGACTAAAGAGCAATTTAAATTGGTAGAAAGTTCGATTGTGATTGTATGGCACTGACATATAATTTATTTGCAATTGAAAATTACTAATTATTGTTCACAATCACGAGAATTTGTATCATTGTATGCGTTATTTTATTTTATTATTTTAATTAAAAAGATACCGGAGAATTTGAGAGCTTTGATAAAATAAAGTTACACCCAAATTATTCTCATTCATTATCATCAAGATAGCCCAATTGCGAACGGGCCGCATCTTCGCAATGTACCGGTTTGTATTTATAACGTCCGTTCTTTTCACCTCCTTAAAACCCTCGTTCTGAACGATGGAGACGGATAAGAAAACCAGAAGGCCGAAAAAGATAGAAACACCGGAGTCGAGAGTGAGACAGAGAGAGACCGAGTGAAGCGCGGCGGCCGGCGGCGGAGCGAAATGGCGAGCCTTCGGCTGGCGATGGACGCGGCGTTCTGGGACCTGGAGGTTGCCACGCCCCAGACGCTGGAGGGAGTAGCGCGGTGCGTCCCGGGCGACCCACCGCCGCTGGGCCTCGCTCGGGCGAGCCGTACCATCCGTCCGCAGCAGCTCACCTTCCTCTCACAAGCGTTCCCCCTCGGCATCATCCCCTCCTTCGCGCCCGCGGCGTCCTCCGAGAAGACCAAGGACGAGCAGCGCCGCCTCGGCTCCTTCTCCGTCCAATCTCTCCTGCTCAGCCCCTCTACTTCCAACTGGTTCGAGAACACGAAATTTTCTATCTTGGATTTGTTTTCTTGTGAATTTCTGGTTTATCTTTGTGGTTTTAACAGGTGGATGGCGTTAGTCGGACAGTTCCGGCCGAGGAAGTTGATATCTAACATCAAGAAGGAGGTGATAATGGGAGACGAGATAGAGATGCCGCAGCTCAAGGATGTCGGGAGGCATTTCCTCGATAAGTCCCTGTACGCCCTTGGACTCTTTTCGCAGGTCTCCCTGTCCGAGGACACCTCCTTGCTCTTGAACTTGGAGAGGCAAGGCCACCACAAGGGCCGGCGTGCCAAAGCTATGCTCTTGCACAAGGTGAGATAGTGCATACCATATATTTTGACACTATTGTTTTGTCAATACCTGCAATGTGATGGCAGTTGAGGCATTGGCGCTGTTTGGAAATTTGTAGTGCTGTCTAGTTTAGAATGCAGGATGCGTGTCTTTTATGATTGAGCTTATTTGACAATGACTGCGCTAGTTGCGCTTTTAGGTGTTCTTAGATTGCTTTTTGTTTGCAGCTTCCTGATCATGATGTCACACTAGAAGCGGCCTGGCCGCAGCTGTTTGTGGACAGAAATGGAACTTACTGGGATGTTCCTTCTTCATTTTCTCTAGATGTAACATCCCTAGTGTCTAACTCTGGATTAAGATACCGGTTTGGTTTGCATAAAAATGTTGGCGAACCTGAAGCTCTCAATTCAACATCCAGTGTGGCTCCGCTGTCCCTAATGCCTGGGATATGTGCTAAAGCTGCATTTTCTTATGAAAAGAGCAGAGATTTCTGGAGAGAAAAGGAGAAGAAGGTTACTAGAGGAACGGAGGAAGAACCTGCTTGGATGTCCTCTTATGATGACAGACTGAAAGAACCTCATGCAGCAGTATCAGGAATTGTTGGTAAGGATGTTGTATCTATGCGTGAATTTTCTCTTGAAAAAATTGACTGCACAAACTTGTTGTCAGTGAGTAGCTAAGCGTAATTCAGTTGCAGTAGCATCTGCAGAATTCTGTTTTATCTTTTAGTTTATTTCGATGCTTGATTTTCCAAACCTTTGCATGTGTTTCATCAAATACTCTCAAATATCTATAAACTATTTTCGATTCCACAACTGTAACCATTTCCTTAGTATCTAGTAAATATTGAGTCTGTTCATAATGTAGTTCAGTGATGTGATGAGATCCTTTAGGGTGGTAGATCTGTTGTCATGGTTCTTACCGTACTTGAACAAATTGTTGTAAAGTTAAATGGATAACTTGAAAGGTGATAGTTATCCAACTCTATTAAGAGGAAAGATATAGTTTCAAAGGATAGAGTACAATACTGTGTATATTAAAAGAAGTGATTATCTTCTCAAAAAAGAAGCGATTATCTAAACAATTTCCTCCCCTGTCTTTGTGTAACACTTTGATGTGGAAAATAATATTTTCTACATACCTTCTCAAAAAATCTCTCTAGCATTCCTCTCCTTAAACATAATATCTCTCTTCCCTAAACATATTGCAACTGTGGTGCAGCCAGATGGCCCAAAGGTGGAAAACTTGTTACTCAATCTGCAGCCCACCAATTCTGAATATGATCCAAAAGCTTATACATCGATCCACATAGCAATTCATCCACATTTTGCAATTATTCAACACTTCACTTGGCAATCAAAGAATAAATGTCAAGTTCCGTCACATATCCTGCATAAAACACAGCTCATTTTTGCTCCCAAAGTGCATGTAGTCATGTAGAATCGGGTTAGTAATCTACTCCTTTTGAGCATCAATGAATTTTTAGAGGTGTTTTAGCATGAAAAATCAATTTACAACTTATCCGTAGATCCGCATCATCCAGTCTATCTGTCTTGTCTCATACACCACGTGGAGGCTAAACTGATCTGCTTACCATTCCATCCATCCCTCCTAGAAATCACATAATATATGCCAGAAAGGTGGTCAATCAATAATAGAAGCCCATCCGGAAACAATGTTTGCTCCTGATGTCCATCTAGATGTACAATCGGGTTGGTATTTCCTCTTGAGTGACCAAGAGAAAATTCAAATCTCTAGAGTTGATTTTCCCTTTCAAATCAACTTAAACTCTATCCGGATATTCTAGCCGTCCAGTCTATTTGTCTTGCCCAAGCCAGCATACAGTAAATGTAAGCCAGCATACAGTAAATGCCAAATTGATCTGCTGACTTTTCCATCCATTCCTCCTGGAACTCACAGGATAGATGCCATAGAGGCGGTCAGTCAATAGCAAAATTTCATCTGAAAATAATGGCCATTAACTTATATGAAAAAGTTATGGAAAAATACAGAATGTTTATCGACACCAAAAAGGATGTGAAAACAAAATAGAAATATCACTATATCCCCCAATCAGTAAGAAAGGAGTGTGACGTGCAAATGTTCTGTATGAAACACCTCTCACTTCAAAAGTATTTTGGTTTGTATTTAACCACTTGATATAGGATGCTAGAAAATGAAGCTGTGGAGTTTTATTTGGCTATATATGAATAAAGTTTCCAGAGAAGTTTGTTCTACAAAAAGATGTGTGCATCCTGTCTGAGACTTTATTCTTCGATATATTAATATGTTGATGGTGTCTTGGCTTATATTTTATCCAACAATTGCCACGATCCAAACATTCACAAACCCTTCTATATTTTAAAGGCACGCCATGAGCATGTTCCCATGTAACGATCCATGATGCATATGTAAAAACTGATAACATTTCTGGAATAAGATTTCCAACTTAATGATTATAGCTATTCCTGTAATTTTACTATTAGACTTTCGAGATGATCCAGTACTATCTGCTTCCAGAATGTAGTAGATACATCTTTTAGATGTTTAGATACATTGTTACAAATAATTATAGTTTTATGTGTTTATGCATTTATGAATAAGAGCACTTTCAAAAGGTAGAAAAAAGTTCATGAATGCCAACTTAATCCTTGTTCGCTATACTAAATATCAGTAATGTAAGGATGTTTGAAATGGAATTTGTATGTTATATTGATCTTCCTCAGTTGATAATACTCTTAATTACGCCCTGTTTTATGAAAATGGAATTCATGTTAGTTGTATTCTTTCTCTTGCTGCTTTTTTACTTGGAGATTCACAATAATTGAATGAACATTTGTATGAAATAAGGTAAACCAAATTAACTTGTCCCTGGAGATATGTTATATGTTATCTTCCCTTTGAAAAATCATTCTTTTAACCATATCAAAATTCAACTATTAGGCGGTACTTGTGCTGCTTGGTTCGGGCCAGACAACAAAGATGCTGCTGTGAGAACCCAGACAAGGGAAGTTGGAAATACTGTCAGTTTGACAGCCACAAATAGTCCATCACTGGATGCTGATTTATTTGGCTCCTTATGCTACACATTTCAGCATGGAAAGTTCAAGAATGATTTCAATGACCTCACACGACTGGATGCTCGCTTAGACATTTGCTCAGCTTCTGCATTTATAAAAGGTACCAGAAATCTGATATCGAACATCTTTAAAGGCCGAGTTGACAGAGAAGTGAATCCTTTAGCATCACCAAGGCTCAACCTAATCCTCCAACAACAGGTAAATTACATTGCTTTTTTTAAGGAGAATTACATTGCTTATTTGTCCATTTCTTCTTGGACAGTGCACGCCCTTACATATTATTTGTTGAAATTGTTTATGCACATAGACCCATTACGATCTTAATTCCAGTTTCTATTTAACTTCCATATTCAATATATGAGACTCTTTGTGAAACTTACAAGTGCTACGAGTCAAATTATTTTTGACCGAAACTATGTGGATTCAAGTAGAAGCCTTATATAATTAATAAACATCATGCTTTACATCTCGAACTTGGAATCAAGCACTATCCCTTGTTCTTAAGCCTCAACCTGTTTGCTTGTCAGCAATGACCAAGATAATAAAGATGACCCTTTTCTTTTGCTATTCATTTACCAAAAATAATTAAAGCAATACTGTAGACATGCCATACTGATGCATATGATTTGCCATTCCAAGATAGAAGAATCAGGATTCACTAATAGATAAATTTGATGGATTTACCACATACACCTAGAAACATATCCCAAAACATGTTTGTGTATATTAATTATCCAAATCGTGTTACAGGTTGCAGGTCCTATTGTCTTTAGAGTGGATTCGAAAATGTCTTTGGGCTCGGCGGCATCCGGGGGTCTCATTCCTGGGTTTGAGGACGTCATGTTTGGCTTGAGTTACTCTTTCAGGTTGCTAGAATCTGGGAAAATTTTGGCTTGGTTTTCTCCCAGAAGGAAGGAAGCAATGGTTGAACTGCGTCTTTTTGAGTTTTAGAAATCTAGTTATTTTTTTATCAGAATGAAGAGAGGTCGCAAATGTAACTGGTAGCAAATTTGTCTTGCATATGTAACTTTAGTGATGTTTAGCCCCGAAAAGGAATATTTGAAATCGCTCCTTGGCTACTTTTATTTCACTTTTTGGTGGAATTTGGAATCTTATATATGAAATGGTCGACAAAACTAGTGCGCCGGTGAACCTTCGTGACTTCAACTTGGTTGTAGAAAAAAGGTTTTCATCGTTGGACTACATTACACGAGTCCTTGTAAAATAGAACACCTTTTATTTTTTAGATTTAATGGGCGTCGCGCCTCTGTCTCTCTCTCTCGAACTGTAAAAAAAGAAGTTACACCCATGAAATCTTCTTTTTTCTCTCTCTCTCGAACCTTTAAAAAAGAAGTTACACCCATGAAATCTTTATTTCTTGATTTGTCAAAACATTATTTTCAACTTTGGAGTTGAACTGCTAAGCTAATATATTACTACTTAAATGACATTCGAACTAATAATCATGTGTTGTTTGAATTGAATGAAATGAGATGTCATGTTCGACACGTCTCTAAAATAATGTCTACAAAAGCGTTAACGTCTACAGAAGCGTCTAACGTGTTGACCAAGTCAATACGTTATTTAAGATGATTGACAAATACAATTAATAATAGCTTGATTTGCCAAAACATTATTTTCAATTTTGGAGTTGAACTGCTAAGCTAATATATTACTAGTTAAATGACATTCAAACTAATAATCATGTGTTGTTTGAATTGAGTGGAATGAGACTAAGGCTTTATTTGGCACGTCTCTAAAATAATGTTTACAGAAGCGTCTAGCGTGTTGACCAAGTAAATACGCTATTTAAGGTGTTTGACAAGCACAATTAATAATAATGATAAGCGATTGAAACTCAACGTTTTGAGACGTTTGACATACCAACATCTAAGATAGCGACAATCTTATAAAAAATTATTTCTAAATATACCCTCAAAATATTTCAATATTAGTTCATATTTATATGATACATTTATTATTTTATATTACATGATCACTTTATTATTTATTATTATTTTATTAACTTATAAATTATTTGGTTACCTATTTATTTGATTATTATTTATTAATATTAAAATATTTAGAATAAAAATGTGTTATTAAATTTATGACACATATATTGATGCAATTTATTAAATAATATTTTGTACCTTTTTTATTCATTTTACATTTACTGATTTGTTTAAACGCTGCATTTATCAAACACTTTTATTAAATTTAATAATTCACTCGCTACCACTAATCGTTAATCTCTAGTCGCTAATCGCTATTCGCTATTAACCGCTAGTACATACCAAACAGAGCCTAAGGCCCAGTTTGGCTAGCGTCTACAATAGCGTGTAGTATTTTGACCAAGTAAATACGCTATTTAAGATGTTTGGCAAACATAATTAATAATAGCGACAAGCGATTGGAACTCAACATTTTGAGACGCTTGAGACCAACATCTAGGATAGCGATAAGCTTATCAATATTTATTTTTAGATATACCCTCAAAATATTTTAATATTAATTAATATTTGTATGATACACTTATTATTTTATATTACATGATCACTTTATTATTTATTATTATTTTATTAACTTATAAATTATTTGGTTACCTATTTATTTGATTATTATTTATTAATATTAAAATATTTAGAATAAAAATGTGTTATTAAATTTATGACACATATATTGATGCAATTTATTAAATAATATTTTGTACCTTTTTTATTCATTTTACATTTACTGATTTGTTTAAACGCTGCATTTATCAAACACTTTTATTAAATTTAATAATTCACTCGCTACCACTAATCGTTAATCTCTAGTCGCTAATCGCTATTCGCTATTAACCGCTAGTACATACCAAACAGAGCCTAAGGCCCAGTTTGGCTAGCGTCTACAATAGCGTGTAGTATTTTGACCAAGTAAATACGCTATTTAAGATGTTTGGCAAACATAATTAATAATAGCGACAAGCGATTGGAACTCAACATTTTGAGACGCTTGAGACCAACATCTAGGATAGCGATAAGCTTATCAATATTTATTTTTAGATATACCCTCAAAATATTTTAATATTAATTAATATTTGTATGATACACTTATTATTTTATATTACATGATCACTTTATTATGAATTATTATTTTATTAACTTATAAATTATTTAGTCAGCTATTTATTTTATTATTATTTATTAATAATAAAATATTTAAAATAAAAAAAATGTTATTAAATTTATGATATATATATTAATGTAATTTATTAAATAATTGGTTGTATCTTTTTTAATCATTTTATATTTATTGATTTATTCAAACGCTGCATTTGTCAAATATTTTTATTAAATTTAATAATTCACTCACTACCGCTATTCGCTATTAATCGCTAGTATATGTCAAACAAAACTTAAAAAAAGATATTCTTTGTTTTGTTAGAATTTTTAAGGGAAGAAAGTTTGGAACTCTCCAATTCACCTAAATTTAATTTCATTGATAAGTGAATTTAGAAAGGGGTAATGAACTTTTACCATTTTGTCCATTGAATTTACAGTTATCACACTAAAATAAAAAATGATATAATAGCAATAATTTTGCCCCTCAAAAAGGTTATCCTTTCTCTTCTTTCATTTTTATTTTTTCATATCGTAGCATAATATTGTTTATCCTACATTTTTTTTCCTTTAATTCCATCCCTTTCCCACCTCTCCATTAACTCGCTGAAATGGTGTCCGTCCACTTTTGGAAACTCAGATGGTTTCAGCCGACTAGTAATGTTATATTAATAAAATAGGGTCTCGGATCTCCATCTCACCAAAAAAAAGTACGGTCACAACTATGGAAATGTGAGAATCAAATTGTCCTGACATTAGCATATGTGATTTCTCGTTTTTTTAAGTAACGCGCTTAAAACTCTCGATATTTAAAATTTATTAGTATCTAATTAATTTAAAATCGATATGATTTCTTAATTTACATATCTTAAATTTAAGACATAAAAAAATCTACTTTTATTCGTACCATCTATTTAATTTTAAAGAAAATAAGAAAAATAATTGGTAGTTAAACAAACATATTATGCTTTTACAAAAGAACGTTTCCAAACCGAAGTTTTTTTAGTGATGTTCCAATTTTTTTTCCTTTTTACACAAAAGTCGTTACCAAGGAAGTAAGTGACCACGCCAAGTTTGCTCTTCTCTGGAGTCGTGCGGGGCCGCTAGGGAGCGTCCCAGTTGGGCGAACCTGCAGGGGCTGATCTCTGCGCGAAATCCCTGCCTCTAATTTATTATAATTAAAATTTAATACACATTTTATAGAAATACAAAATAGATTTTATTTTTTTAATATAATTAATAACAAGTTATATTTTTATTAATTTGTCATTTATTATTAATTATGTTTTAAAGGATAAAAAATTGCGTTATAGTTCTATAAAGCATGAAATGTTTTAGGTGTATTATATTATTTATTTTCTTGCCTTCTTTGCGGCTGCAGCTGCTGGGTGTTCTCCAACGGTCCATTTTTTGACCGTTCGGAACGTCTCTCTCTCGTTCGCTTGGTCCTCGAAAGCCTGACAAATCCACAAAATATATTCCGGATATGTACTTTTCCATTATGAGCCACAAGGTTTAGCTCGGTGCATTCAGCCATGTGAGAAGTAATACGATTACCAACCTCTTTTCTACAGAAATCAGTTCAAAAAATATTGCCCGTTCCCAAATTTTTAATATCACTATTTGAACCATTTTATTCTTTATCTTTAATATCAATTTCTTTATAATATATAAAAGGTCATATATAAAGAGAATAAAATTTGATGAATGATATTAATGAAAACCTATTTCTTCTTGAAAATAACAACCCAAACAAAAAATAACGAAATTAACATCATAAAATGCAGAATCTAAACTATTAAATTTCAAAAGCATTTAGTCTACAATTGCATTGATAGATGAGGAGATACTAAAGGCAAATAAATAAAGAGATGCAATTTGGAGTATTCTAATTATATTTAATTAGTTTAGATGTTATGAAGTCTAAATTCGAGGAGATAATTGTTTGGAATGAGATTCTTAAAATGATTAATTTAGTTGAAATTTATTATATGACAAAATCCCACTGATATATTATTTAGATTGAATTAATTAGATATTAATAATATTATACTGGGCGTATTTATTTATCTATTTTTGGATCATTCTGGTTGTCTTGAAAGATTAAAATAATAATAACAGTCTGGAGCATTCCTGAGAAAGGACATGACATTTATGAACTCATCTGCCTCTTCGGGTTGCTGGGTTTAGTCGGTCGTGGACGGCTGGTGGATAAGAGCCGACGCCCACAAAGGACACGCGCTCCCTCACTCTGTCCCACTCCATTTCAAAACCTCTTCAGGTATCAACGACTACTTCACAGCCACCAGAAGCAGACCGGTCGGACGATCGGCAAGCTGCTCTTACCGTAGACGACGATGATGCTTCAGCTGAGAGCTGTGTTGCTCACGGCGTGGGCCGTGGCGGCGACCGCCGTGGCGCTACGACTACTGGGTTCGCCGCCGGTCGCTGAGTTCGTCTCGAGGGCGTACGGTTCCTTCGTCGCTTGGCTCACCCCGCCGTACCTCTACTTCGTCATCAACGGCATAATACTCTCCATCGTCGCCACTTCCCGCTTCCAGGAGACTCCATCTGCGTCTGCCGGGACGGCTGCCGCTGCGGACGCCATGAGCGTGTCTCCTACGGCGGTGCATGTGCACCCAACTGAGGGCTACGAGGTGAAGCAGTCCGGGGAAGTTTACGACTCGGAGAATCTTCCGCTGGGAGTGGTCGATGATACGGCGGATAGCAGTCAATTGACGGTGGAGCTAATGAGGAGAGGAGGAGGAGGAGGAAGAGACGGGGATGAGGAAGAAGAGGATTTCGTGATATCGAGGTCGGATTGGACGCCGAAGCGACGGAGCGAAACGGTCGAAATTGTTCCTCCGGGACACTCCTCGCCGGCAGTCGCGGCGGCGTCGGCGGCTGTGGAGAAACCACTCGTTTCTGTGCGAATTGGCCAGCGAAAAGCCATGAAACCCAGTCCTGAAGGTACGAGTACCAACTCACAGCTTAAATCGCACTCTCAAGTTCAAAATGCTCAGAAAATTGTGTGTTGGAAGCAGGGAAGGAGGCTCTCCGGCGGGTGTCGCGGCCGCGGCGGAACGAGACGCTGGAGAGCACGTGGCGGACGATCACGGAGGGCCGCGCTGTACCGCTCTCCCGCCACCTCAAGAAGTCCGACACCTGGGACGTCCGTGGCCGCGACGAGGCATCGGCCGTGGAGGCGTCCCCGGTGATGCGGAAGTCGGAGACGTTTTCCACCACAACGTCGATGGCGGCGGCGTCTCCAGGGGGTGGCGGCGGAGCAGGAGGAAGGCTTCGGAGAGAGGCTTCCTTGGGGCAGGACGACCTGAACAGGCGCGTGGAGGCGTTCATCAAGAAGTTTAACGAGGAGATGCGGCTGCAGCGCCAGGAATCCTTCAAGCACTACACCGAGATGGTGAACCGCGGCAGCCGTCAGTGAAGAGCTACCAACAGCTTCAAGAATTCCGGGAAACGGAAGAAGGGTGGGTTCACGCTGCTTCAGTGAACTGAACTTTTTCAAAAAAAAAAAAAGATAGGGAATTAAATAAAAAAAAGTGAGATGAAGTAAATTTTGGAGCTTAGATTAGATGTGTGATGTTGTTGAGTTGCCATGTAAAATATTAAGTTTTGTTTTTGTAGTGTTTTTTTGCTGCTTATGTGCTATTTTTTTTAATCTGTTGCTAGCAATGTTTAGTCTTGAAGGATATTGATTTGATGGAATTTTTTATATTCGTTATAATTATGGCTTGGATTAGTGGTTTGGGTTAATAATAATAGTACGATAATGCTTTTTTCGGTATGTAATTTGTATGCTTATTTTTATTGTCATCTCATTGTAAATTATATAAATCTTGTTTATCGTCACTCTGGTGGATATTTTAGGAATTTAGATCATGGGAAGTGCCACTACATTATTCATGACTTTAATTTGAGGGTTTTGATAGTTTCACCTTTGAATTTTTATCATGTTACTGTGCTCCTCTTTTTATTTAGATCAGTGTTGCAAAGAAATATTTAGATCAGCATTTGATTAATTTAATATTTAAATAAAAACGAAAAGACAAATTTTAATGAAATTAATTGTTTAGAATTGGAATTAAGATTATTAGACCAACATGTAATTGGGATTAAGCGGAAACAATAGAAAATTTGAGAGAAGGTAAATGGATAATTTTAAAGTTTTAAGGGGTAAAATGAAAATCAGTAATAGTCGAAAGGAGCAAAGTAAAAATGATTAAAAAAAATGACGCCTATATCATAGCATTGTGTTTGTTCAAAAAATTGAAGTTCCATAAACATGATAGATAAATAATGTTTACTATCAAAACTAGGGAGCACGATTTAATCCATCGACCTCATAATTAAAGTAAAAAAAAGCAATTAATAGCCACAGTTACAATGATCCCATAATCCATTGCATGAGGATTGTCATCCACTAATTGTGTATTGTATTGTAGCCATGGAGTGAAGCAGGAGTGGGAGCACTTTTGGTGGGTGTTATTGATACATCCTCACGCGATCATCAGCTCTCACCCCCCACAAGGCAGAGCCGGTGGCAAAAGTGGTGGGTGGATGCTTGCTTGATTTTTGGTTCTACTCATCAATTGAATGCTGCGGAAATGGCGCTCGTGGCCCGTTCGAGTTTTGAGGATGCAGCAAGACCTTTAAATTTTTTATAATTTTTAAAATTTCTCATTAACTAAATTTATGTAGACTTCTAGTAAAAAAAATTCTGATAATTTATTGTTATTCAGAATTATTGACATATAATTAATCTAATTCGAGAGGATAGAGAGTTTATCTTAACGTGAAGATTTGAACTCGACGATATTAACTCTCATCTCTCAACCTTAAAGTTCAAATCTCGATCTAATTAATCTAATTCGAGAAGATAAAGAATCTCTTTCAAAAAGTTAATAACGTGGAGACTTAAATTCTAGGTCATCAATTCTCTCATCTCGGTGTTTAGATTTCACTATCATTTGAGTCAACCCTCTGTTAATAAAAATAATTTATATATTTGAACTCATATCCATGTAAGCAAAAATGAATTGCATATGATTTTATCCCGACAAGATTGTAAAGGAGCTTCAAAGGGTTAATTCAGGGATGGCCTTTTCAATCATGGAGCTCTACCTTACGGCCGGCATGCGAAGACTGTTAGCCGGGGACGACCAGTTGGTCGCTGCTCCCCACGGTTGGTCCCCCTCCATTGGAGCATGCTCTCACCACTTCATTGTTCTTATTTTCTGTATCTGCAGGACTGATCAAATTGTTTAATGGTAAACTTGTTTCGATAAATGGTAAGACTTGTCTTTGCAGAGACTCCAAGAGAAGGTACGCCATGTTGGTGTTTTGAGATTTGTAGTCCGAAATGTGATTTATAGATTGGATATTCCCAAGGGTGGGTGATGATTTAATTTTCTATAGTCTCCATTTCAAATTGATTACAATCATAAATAATAGGGCTTCTTAATTTTTAGCTTATACAAAGATTTATGAAAGAGTTTATGCGTCCACTTTTTATTATTGAAAGACACGTATTCTAGAACAATATGAAAATTTCTAAGGTAGCTATAATTAATTTTTTATTTTACTAAGTTAGCATAATTCAAAATTTTCGAACTTTCGCTAACATTTCGAAATTCAAAGGCAAAAAAAAGGGACACCTTATGTTACTCAAATAATCGTCGCAAATATTCTTCGTACAGTTGTAAAGCAAGGTATACAACGAGTACAAATTTGAAATTATGTTATAAGGTTCTGATCTCGGACGAGATGCAGCTCTACGAATCATTGACTTACATTAAACGTACATTATGTGAAATAGAGATTAATCCTAAGAAAATAATGAAAAATAAAAACTGTACCATAACATAATCTTTTTTTTTAAAAATTGCTAAATAAACGATGTCATTTCATTTTTTTTAATACTTGATCAAATTTTAACCCGTTCCAGCCACCTTATATTTTTCTCAAATAATTCACTCAGATGCTCACGAACGTATGAATAAACTGTCTTCTTGGACTGAGAACCGGATGTCGCCATTTCTGCTACCGAGTCCATCTTTCAAAAAGAAAAACAGAAGAAGAAAAGGAAAAGATTTGTCTATTATCCCAGCACGTTCTCACAACGTGAAAAAAATAGGAAAAGAAAAAAATGAGTTCAGAAAGATGCCACTTTGAACATCACCAACCTTAATAAAACAAAAAGAAGAAAAATAAACAAAACAGCAACAACACATTTTGATACCCATCAAAATCATAATTTCTACCAGAAAAGAAAAAGAATAAAAATTATTAAGAAAGATGGACGCCAAACAAATTATGTACATCATTGATGTTGCATATATAACTCACATGCACGTTACTTTTTTATTTATGCTAATTTTGCCATGTACAATTATTTTGTGAGCTCAAACTTTTACTGTAAAAATTCAAATATTTGTAACCGAAAAAAAAAGATTCAAATATTTTTTGGGTCTGTTTAAAGGAAAAAAAACTTTATGCCACATAATATAAAATCACAGTGAAACTTTCATATTTACTTGGACATAAGTTTTTCTTTTTTAAGAAAAATAAAAAAAAAAGATCCATCCACACACAAAGACAACGCCAGTTGCTGTTTCAGAAGAACGTTGGAGATGCGATGCGTCTGAGCCTTCCACATCAAACGGTTTGGAACGGCCCTTGGGGCATTGGGTTGACGTGGGAATCCAAATGCCATTCCAATTTCCGATTATTAACACCCAATGCCACCCCGCTCCTCTCTGCTATAATTGTAATATTCTTAAAGTCCAGGGTCTTAGGCGTCTCCAGAAGTAGGTTTCTTCGGTTTTTTTTCCCCGTTTTTTTTTGTTTGCCTCTCTCAGACTTCTCATCTGAGAAAAGGGCAAGTGGGGGTGTTGTTCCTCTGTTGCCAAATTTGAAATCTTTCTAGTTTTTTTTTCCCTTTTGTTGTCGCAATTGGGTTCTTACCATTTAGGATCGGTTGTGGATTTGGGAGCAGAAATCAAGAGCTAGGGTTTGGATTTCGCACCGGAACGATCCTTGCTACGTCCTGTCTTGTTAATCTCGCAGGATTCTGATTTGGAATTCGCCCCAAAATAATCGTGCTGAGATCAGCTGACTCTTGATCCGCTTTGCGTTTCCGTCGATTTCAATGCTTTGAGGAATTAAAAAGGTTTGTGTTTTAATCTCTGTATTCTGGTTTCCCTTTTTGTGTTTGATTTTGAGATCAACGGTTTTTCTTTGTCGGAAATTGAGGCAAAATGCATTCGTGATTAGGAATTTACAGTTTGACATACGGGAAAAAAGCGATTTTGATGAAAGAGGAATGAGAAATTTGTAATCTTGGAGCGGTTTCCGGATCATGTCTACGGCCGCCACGGCCACCATGGCTTCGATGGTCACGCGGAGTTCGCTGGAGATTATGTTGGAGGCCATTCGGCAAAGGGACGAGCGGCCAAAGGATCTCCCGCCAGCACTGCCCGTTCGCCCCACCTCAAGGGGTCGCTTGCCCACTTCCAGAAGGTCTTTGCCTGTTGGCCTCACGCTTGAGAGTGGTGGAAATGCCTCCTTGAAGGAAGCTGTGAAGTGTAAAAATGAGAAAGAAGGGAAGATGAAAATTGCTGGCACCGATGCCACATTTGAAAGTGGAGTTCATAAGAACAAGGTAAAATGCCCTTATCTGCCCCTAAGAACACATAAGCTGTTTGGTTTTTTACCATTTTGTCAAAAGGGCACCATGATAAATCTTCATGCAGTTGGATTTTAAAAGTCTTAGATTGACATTTTAGAATCTTAGACACACTTAACAGAACCTTTGATGCCTGTGTTTGTCACTTTGTGCTACTTAGCATAACAGCAACTCTATATTTGTAAACTTGATTTCCTAGAATCTTCTTGATGCATTTGACCTCTCTTTATAAGTAATCGATAGCTTGTGATGAAGATTAATCATATTTCTTCTTTGCATTTGCGTTTTATTCTTGCATTTTGCTAAATGATTGATCCATTGTTCAGATCGCAGAATCGCAAAGTTCCAATAATCAATCTCTTCAAGGTGTTCTGAGGATTCAAAAGAGTTATCGCTGTCATCAAGATCGTCGCAGCTATCTTAAACTTAGAACAGGAGCAGCAACACTGCAATCATGTAAATACTTGGCAGTAGCACTTTTTCTAGAAGTTTTCCTTTAATATGAATCATCCAACTTTTGTCTAGTTTTTTTTTATGCAGTATTTGCTCATCTCTGTATATAATATCATGGATATCCTAATCACATAACAGATTTCTTCCTTTTACCTTTTCTTTTGTTTTTCTATGAGAATTGGTTCTTACATTTAAGTACTTTGACTTTTCAACATCTTTTTATGGTTGTGAAATATTGTGATTTGTACAAATTCAGCTTATCATTAGTTACTGAAATTTTTAACAGTCATACGAGGTGAAAGAGCACGATGTGAGTTTGATGTTCTGTCAAAGAAGTGGAGAGCTGCTATCGTTATCCAAAAGATTGTGAGGCGATGGATCGCTAGAACAATGTTAAATGACCTGAAGAAGGATTATATACTTTTGCAGTCTGGTAGTGTGGTCATCACTTCTACTTGAATATTTTCCTTGATTTTATATTTTTAGCTTTATTAAAACTTCTCTTCTGCAGTCATTCGTGGTTGGTTGGCGAGAAAACATTTCACCATATTGAAAAACCAAAGATCGTCAAAAGGCGATACGTCAAAAATAAATGGAGGTTTACACAGAAACCATCTGCTATATATGAAGGTACATTGGCCAGCTTTCATTGTTATGTATTGTGATATATCATTTCGGCAAAATTCTACATAGATTAGTAGGTGCAACATGAGTAATCAGTATCACTGTACTGTAACGAATTAATGTGAATAATGGTGCATAGTGGCCTACAAAACATTATTTCAAGATTTCCTGTTTGGAGATTTTAAAATTCGTGGCTCTTGATTGCAGGAGTTTGATATTGAGCATCCTCATTCAGACCCGTCTGTTGTTGCTGGACTTCGGCAGAGGGTTCTAAAAGCGGAAACATTATTAAGAGAAAAAGAAGAGGAAAATGCTGCCTTAAGGCAACAACTTCAACAGTATGAAACAAGATGGTTAGAGTACGAGAAAAGAATGAAATCCATGGAGCACACTTGGCAGAAACAACTGACTTCCTTGCAGGTAAACTTTGTGGTATCCCTTTTGCTTCGATGATGAATCCAACGATTTAAAATTCAACCATGCTTGTTTAATTTTCTATTCATTTTTAAGTCCTATCATTTTACTAAATTTATAATATATTTCTTGCTGATTAGTCCATCAACCAGTAAACTAAGAAACAGTCCATATAATGATTTTCTTGCTACTCTCTCAAGAAGCAGAGCTGAATCTAGGACCTAGGAGTTAATAGTAGCAAATTGTAACCTTATTAATTTTTATTTGATAATGGTACTCAAAAAATTAAGTTAGAGATATTCAAACATAAAAATGCCTAACAAATTGTTTTATTTGTTACTTCATGTTATCATATTTTTGTATAATCAACATATTGTCGATATTATCTAATATGTATAAGTCAATATAAAAAAAATAAATAGTAGCCAAGACAATAACAAATTAAATATAATTAACTATTGTTAGTTGAATTTAATTAATTAAAAGTCAATAATCAATTGTCATATTGTATGTATCTAAAGATGATAATCACTATCAATCTTTTTCCCTTTGACATTGAATCACTAATTTTAAATTAGAGTTAATTAATTAAATGAGACTATACTAGAATTTACAAATTATAAAATTTGTAAATTTATTATTAATTAGATCTGTGTTATAAATTCTAAATGGACAATAACAATAATAGTAATAATAATGGAATAAGAAATATTAAATAAAGAGTAGATACCAGTGAAAATTGATAAAGGGAAAATATGATTAGAAATTATTTTCGGATGATATAAATCTAGAGACCAAAATCAGATTCTCGAGAGGCAAATATTATTAAACTTGAAATGCAAGAAATAAAGCATAAAAAAGTCCTAACATTTTTTTTCGGTAAGTAAAAAAAAGTCAACGTCATATATGAGTCGGGTGAAAAAGAAAAACGTAATTTTTTTTTACTTGATTTTAAGTAAAAGTAGACTAGTAGTGGAATTTAGTTCTAGAAAGATTAACATTCAATGAGATTTTATCTTCGATTGGATGGAGACAATTCTTATAAAATATCTAGAAGATATGTATGGATATTTTTTGGTTGGGTATTAATAGATGATATATTTTTTTGGTGTAAATCTTGTTATCCAGTAAATAGCCTTTTATTAATCCAGTTTGTGGCTAGGATCGTAAAGTTTTATATATTCCAAAATGGCTCTAGTATTTGATACTGAGATATTAACATTCTAGGGTCAAACCCTCTGGCCACCAGCCAATTTGGTTGTAACAATACAAGTAGTTTTAAATTTTGATGAGGTCAGTGGACCCCATTAAATTATATATGGATCCACTCCTGCATAGAGGAGTGCTAGTCTAAAGTAACGTTCCAAAATAGAACGTCGCTATAGTCAATCTTATATTATAGTCAATAAATATGCAATACTAATTAGTTTTCCTACTAATAAGTATGTTGCACTAAGGCAACTTGTATATCTCATTACAGACGAGTTTAGCTGCAGCAAAAAAGAGTCTAGCTCCTAATGATATGAAAAGCCCTCCAGGAAGGATGGATGCGTCACCTATCAATCATTATCATGAGCAGGAAGATGCATTTTCTGCTGGGACCAGAATATCTGAAGATACTCGAATCAAACAGTCTGCTAATAATACAAGAAATGATGATAACACTAGCAATTCTGTTATTCATCTTGTGAATGATTTTGACCTGAACAAACAGGTCTTCGAAGATGACATCAGTTACGTTGTTGAGGTTAAGTCAGGGCAGTTGGGTTCCAACGGAAACCACTATGAAGAGTTCCGGAAACTGAAGACTCGTTTCACTGCCTGGAAGAGGGATTACAAAGCACGGTTGAGAGACACAAAGACCGCACTTCACAAACATTGTAATATCGAAATGAAGACACATAAAAAGTGGTGGGGCAAGTGGAATCCAAAATGATGCAGGCACTTTTATTAGGGGCAAGTTTTAACCAAGGCTATTTGAGTGGAATGGGACTTTAATTCTTGAGGTTGGAAGTTCTGATGTGAGGTTATCTGCAGTAATCTGGATAGATTAACTCTGCATTTCTCGCGGACCGGATTTAATGATCCCTGCTCGTGATCCATATTGCGATGCACTTTGCATTCTGTTTGTGGGCTAAATATCTTAGCTGTTCATGTTTTTGTATTCTGATTGTTAACTAACCTATCATCCAAGAGAGATTTTAGTAAATTAATGTATATCCTGTAGGATATCATCCTCCTAAAGAGTAGGATGTTTCATGTTATTTGTACTACTGGTGTTGTTGCTACTAGAATTACATAGTATGAATTTCCTAATTGGCAAAAATGTTAGCCAAAAAAGTTCATGAATGTTTTGTTTCTTTTGACTAAAGGTCCTATTTCTAGGGGTATAAGTAAAAAAATTGAAAAATAAAAAACGTAAATAACGTGAAATTTTTAGGCTTTTTTTAAAGTTAGAAAGAAAAGTATGCGGTTTTTAAATTTAAGAAAAAACCATCTAAGAGTAACAATAAAGGCATATAATTAAATTTCTATATAAATATATGATGTTTTAAATATTTCTAGCATATATTTAGTTATTAACGTAAAAGTCTTATGAACACTTGTCATAAATATTAATATTAAATCAACATGATTGATACTTTATATAATTAAATATTTTTAATATTACTTAAATATAATTTTTGTAAAATGATAGGAATTTGAAAAATTAATAAAGAATTTTTAATTAGAAAATATCAGAAAAAGTAGAACGAACTTTTACTGCTAGTAAAAACATCGGAATTGATAGATTCAGTGTTTTATTTTCGATGGCGTGATAATTTTTTAAACGTTTGGCATTCAATTTTAATGGGTAAAAAGAATTCGTCAGATCTCTGTTTTCTTAGCTTTTTTTTTTGTAAATAACTCATTTTTTTCGTCCTCGTGACTTCTATTTTTTCATCTTTTCGGTGACCACTATTTAATTGTTTTATTGCCATCGCCACAAAATTACTAGTTTTTATATTGTTCTCGTTCATGGTGGTGAATCTCTTTTCCGATAAAAAATGATGATGATGGAGTTGCCGTTAGTTTTATTTTTAAATTTCTTATTTTCATTTTTCAATCACATGTTTGTAGGATTTTTTTGAAACTTACGGTTCTTAAAAGTTGTATATATTGAAAATTATAAAGTTTTAATTATACATTTACGATGCACAATTACGAAAAAAAGTTAGAGAAAAATGAATGGACATCCACTAATACTCAAATCTTTATGGTTTATGTTTCTCATTATTCAATTTATGATAAATTTTCTATCAGAATCGGTCCTTAACACTGAAAATGCATTACGAGATTCTTCAAGTGATACATATATATATATATATAT